>JAJMEW010000200.1:0-45036 GCA_030574395.1 Pichia californica
TTTGTTCTGATTCTCCTATAGATTTTAAATACTTAGCTAAAGTAGCACGTAATCACGTTTGCACTTGCAAAATCAAGTGGTCGGGTTTGGATTCACATAGTTATCCATAACAACTGGAAAATGGATATTGAAGTAAAAATTAGGAAGAAGGAATTGAATGAAACTGAAATGGGAAAACTCTTAATAAAATGGTCAGTTTGAAACCAAAAATAATAAATCAGTTTTGGAAAACTTGATAACTCTGAGAACAATTTAAGTCTTTTGCGGAGTCGAACAAGAGCTTTGAAAGCCTTTACAAGGCCAAAGATTAAAGCCTGCACCCCTAAGTTAATCACCAATTTCATAAAATATAATGCTACAGATATTCTTCCCCAACCAAATTATTCGGCTAAGTTTCCTAATTTGGACAAGAAGAGATAAATTTTTTTTTTTATGAATTTATTTACATTTATAAAATCTATATATACAGTCATTTTAATCTAACCTACACTTTTATTTTATAACCTACACTTTTATTTTATAACATTTATCTATTTAAAAATTACTATTAAACACATTCTAAAATAATGTCTATTTACTCATTTACTCATCAAGACTTGAATTGCCCCTAAAAAAATGTTGAATGGTTTTTTCAAGTTAAATGGTCAATTCAGAAAACGTTGAACGGTATATTCAAGGTTGAGTTGCCTATTCATAATGCCTATTCAAGTTGAATTGGCTATTCATAATTCCTATTCAAGTTGAATTGGCTATTCATAATTCCTATTCAAGTTGAATTGCCTATTCAGAAATAGTTGAATGGCCTATTCAAATTGAATTGGCTATTCATAATTCCTATTCAAGTTGAATTGTCAATTCAGAAAAAGTTGAATGGTCTATTCAAGTTGAATTGCCTATTCAGAAAAAGTTGAATGGGCTATTCAAGCTGATCAATTTATATATATTAATTGAATAAGCTATTACTGCTTGAATTGTTTGTTCAAGAATCATGAAGATTGACCCGAATGGTAATTTCAGTTCAAATTTATAATGAAATGATTATTTGGTACAGTACAAATATACTGGATCCTTAGCCATCTGCTTTTTTTTACCGAAAATAAACAAATTAATTAAGATATCCAAAATAAGAGATTATCAATATCTTAACATACTATTATTTTTGATACAGAAACGATTAAAACATGATATATATACAACAATTAATATAAGGTATAAGTTTATAAAAGGTCAGATTATACGATGAACCTATTTGGATTTTTTTGGCACAAACTACAACTAAAGTACTGCCTTAATATATCTGGTGTATATATTGAGTATAGCCAACGTATATATTGAGTATAGCCAATGTATATATGATGTATACATGTAGTACAATAAGGAGGGGATAAGGTGAAAACCTATCTATCGACTGGCGGGTGGCCTCTAAGAGGGTGGAGGGTGAGAGCTCGAAACGGGAGGGTGAGCGGTTGGTGGTTGGAGGGTAAGTCAAGTCGTCTGGTGGGTGACGTTGAAGGCCGGCGGGTGAAAGGTCGGAGTTGATTAGCGACTGAAGTTTTCCGGCGGGTGAGGTTGTTGTCCGGCGGGTGGGAGCTGGAGTTGACTGGTGGGTCGTGGGTGGTTGGAGGGTAAGTGAAGTTGTCCGGCGGGTGAAGTTGTTGGCTGGTGGGCGACACTTGAGAGTTGACGAGCGGGGGCTGAGTGGCTGGAGGGTAAGAGTTTAGAGTTGACGAGCGGGGGCGGGGTGGCTGGAGAGTAAGAGTTCAGAGTTGACGAGCGAGGGTTCATAACTGGCGACTATGGACTACGTAGTTGACCATTATGGTCTACATGGCTGGCTGTTAGCATTTGATTAAAATGACTGTATATACAGTAGGATAGGATTATTTAAGAACAAAACATTTTTTTTTGATAGATCGTTTACTTCCGTTTATTTTATCTATTCTGTTTATTTTACCTAAACAGATTGACACTAATTCAACTAAATGGTTATAAACATATGGTGGAATCAACAGACAATACCTTGGAGCCTACATCTATGCCACAAGTAGTGACATCTTATACAGATGAAAATAACTTTCCATTATCACATTCTCATTCAATAGTATCAACAATAGAAGAAGAATTAACAAATGCATTGAAGGAAACAACGACAAGGCAGGAAGAACTGGTGACTTCTGAAATAACTCCATTCCAATTGGAATTTTGGAAACCCCACAATATAATGTCAGTCGAAGATACTCCCTTCTCTAAAAGATATTTAGTCACTCTAATTGTTATTGCGTTTTCTATACCTGGAAATCTTGCTAGAGATTCAATGATTTTACTTACAAAGTATGATAATTCTTATATAAACTTTTCAGGAGGAACAGTAGTGTGGATTAATTTTTCTGCATCTTTTGTAATGTCCTGGTGTAATAATTCTGTTAAATTTTGGTCTATTATTTTAGAAAATTCAGGAAAGACTAATATGAAACAATTGGCACTTCATACAGCAATAACAAGTGGATTCTGTGGTAGTTTTTCAACATTTTCAAGTTCGTTGATTGAAATTTTCTTTAAAACCATAGATATAGTTAAAAATCCATTACCTAATGATGGCTATAGGGTTATGGAATTTTTTGCTTCATCTTTAACCGCTTTTGCATTGCCTATATTTGGCCATATATTAGGAAAACATTTTGCACTTTTCTTTGATACATATTTAGTTCCTTATATGGCTGGTTTTCTTACATATAAAAATGTTAGAGTATTTGAAATTTTTTGTGTTATAATAGGATCTGCTGCATTAATTGCAAATTTGGTATTAACATGTACATTAAATGTTACATATTTTTATAAAGAAACATATTCATTTGCTATACTTATGGGTGTATTTGGTGCTCTATTAAGATTTAAATTATCTTCATTTAATGGTAGATTTGTTTATCCTTGGTATCCAACAGGTACATTTTTTGCTAACATTATTGGTTGTTTTATTATTTCTATTTTATACCTGTTGATGCTAGGACTCCAAACAAAAGATTCTCTTATAATTGAAAATAATGTTCATCAATTTATTATAAAAGGTTTTTCAAGTGGATTTTGTGGATCTTTAACTACAATGTCCTCTTTTATAAACGAATTGTACAATTTAGATTATCCATTATACCAACACATATATTTTTGGTCTACATTTATTCCTTGTTTTATTTTTATAATTCTTATTGATGGTAGTTATGCATGGGCAAGAGGTTTTAAACATGTTTAATAATAATTATTTTAGATTAATTTATTCTTTCTTTTCTCTATAATATATGTATACATTTCTATATCTTAATAAAAGTATATATCATTCAAGGATTATGTTTGGTAACAAAATCTTATAAGCCAATGTGATAAACCACTTTCTTCCCCTTTTTACCCTTGACCGTCTTCAAACTTGATCCAAGAATATCTAAATCAAATGCATCAGATGCAGATGAATTATTTCCATTATTACCTTTGCTAGAAGAACCCCAGACTCCAGCACTGTTACTAACAGGATTAACTCTAGGAATAACTTTTTTCTTTGGTTCATTAGGTAGACTTGGAAATAAACTAGTATCAACAGGTTGACTAATAACTTGTTTTGGTGTTGGTTTAGCAATTGTTATTTTGTTACTCGATGAAGATGAAATTGATGGTAATGCTGGAAATGCATTCGTGGATGAAACATTAGGATTAACTGAAGATACACTTTTAGTAGAATTCCATGGATTTTTTGCCTTTGACTTACTACTGGTTGATATTGGATTATATCCTGGAATAGCAAATCCATTAATTGGCGTATTTGATGATATACCACGTGTTTTTAAATTTGATGAACTTTTGTTAATGACCTTAACCGGTTCTGACCATGAGCTTGTTTTAGGTAAAGAGGGAAACAGTGGTGAATTATCAACGGGTAAAGCTGGCATATTTGAAGAGTTCATTGATCTTGAATTTGATAAATTTAACTTAGAGCTTGATCTATGATTTTCATTACCATTCCAAAAAGATTGATGCATAGAATTAGTGGTTCCAGGTAACGAAGGAAATTTTTCCTTCATTTCTCTGACTTCTAATTGTGGTTTATTAATAGCTTCTAAATCTTTCCGTAAATCTGATTTTGCAGGAAAAAGACCCGATAACTCATAAATTAATAAATCATAATCAACATCCTTACTCTTTTTAAAAATTTCATGGTATTTATTAACAATTTCTTGAGCTGACATAGATCCACAACTATATTCTATATTGGCAGCTAAAAACGTATCAAAATCTCTTTGTGAATAATTTAAATAATGTCTTGCTCTTTCTTCCAATCTTTTCTTTTTAAGTTCATAATTGTCTTGATTAGAATTTGTTGTTTGAGATTTTGATTTCTTTTTATTATTTGGAACTGTATATAATTGGGTATTAAAGGTATTAGTAGACAATAAAATGTTACCACCTCCACACAAGCTAGGATGATCTTTAGCCATGTGTGTTTGTAAATCAAATTCATCTTGAAAAACAACAAATTTTTGTTCTAAACATGATGGAATGGTACATATATAATGTGCAGATTTGAAATGTTGTGCTAAATGATCATAATTTCTAAAATATTGAGGATTATTAGGATCAATTTGCTGACATATATGGCATCTCTCATGATGGTCTCTCATATGAACATATAATTCATCATCTGAATAGAACCTTTTATTGGTACAAAATTTACATTCTGGATGACCTTTAAATCCAATACTATCACCCTTTGATTGATGATTATGAAGTTGCTTTCTTCCATAAAGTTTCAACTCAGATATGAATGCTTTTTTAAATTTAGCACATAGTTCACAATAATATTTATCATGAACATCTTTTACATGATTATTTACCTCCTTAAAATTACTGAATTTTCTTCCATGGAAACTACAAGATTTGATAGGACATGTATACTCAAGAAGTTTTAAAGTTTCATCTTTGGCATATTCACTTGTAAATCTAATATTGTGGTCACCTTTGAATTGTTTAATTAATTGATTTTCAGAAATTTCATCAAATTTATCAAATACCAAATTTTCAGTAAAAATGAAATGAGGAACTTCAGTACGACAAACTAAACATTGATTCTTTTTGTATAATGCCACATTTCTAAATGAGCACATATGACATACTTTATGATTACAAGGAGATAAGGATACAATCTTGATATTTTCTGCACAAATCAAACAAATTTCTTCATTTTCATCAACCCCGTCTAAATTGTGATCGTGATTCAAATATGTATCTTCTTCCGAACTTTCACTTGATGAAGTATATGTACTACCACCACTACTCTTGTGTTGTAATACTGCAAATCTTTGATTCTTCTTTGAATTATTCGTTGAAACCATGATACAAAACTTATGTTGGAGTGTGAGTGTATGAAACCTGCTGTTTGCTCTGATTTAGCCTGAATAAATATTCATATGATACTGGTTAAAATAGTGGTAATAAATTTTAAAAGGAAAAACAAGAATAATATATATAGCCAATTTTCCATTTCCAGAATGTTTGTCATTTGGAAATTGAAAGCGTAAAACTTTGTCGACGCGTCGCTATTGACCTTCCTCTTATTTCTTATTTCCTATTTCTTGTTTTGTGTTTTGGTTTTGTGTTGTTTTTTCAGATTTTCGGGTAATAATTTTTCATTTTCGGCTTCTCTTAATTAATGTCAGTTATTTATGATTCATGAAGAAATTTTATCATAACAAAATATGATCTTCTAGTAAACGGTTTTATCTCTAATTCACATATATATATATATATTATAATATTATTTAATAATAATATATATATATATACCTACATATTGTCAAAATGTCTGGGTTTAACTTAAGTGCCACGTTGAATATTGCCAGGTTGGCATTCAATCCTCAATTGTGTATGCCACACCAGGTTATTGCAACTTTCAACAACCTTCAAGTTCCAATCTCAATTCCAGATAGCAATATTAAAGCAATTGTTTTGGATAAAGACAATTGCTTTGCCAAGGCTCATGATGATAAAGTGTGGCCAGAATATCATGGCAAGTGGGAATATTTAAAAAGAGAGTATCCATCTGCTAGTTTATTGATAGTCAGCAATTCTGCAGGTACAAATGACGATAAGAATCACGAACAAGCCAAGATATTGGAAGATAAAACCGGAGTTCGTGTTCTCAGACACACTACAAAGAAACCTGGTTGTCACGAAGAAATCATGCATTACTTTAAACAGCAAGGTGTTTGTGAAGATCCATCACAAGTTGCTGTGATTGGTGACAGACTATTCACAGATATGATTATGGCCAATATCATGGGAGCTAAAGGTATTTGGGTAAATGTTGGTGTTTTTCAATCCAATAGTTTAATATGTAAAATTGAAAGATGGTGGTATTCGACTTTCAAAACTTAGATAAAGGGGCAAAATACTTTATCATGAAAGGTCGTCTCGTTTAATTTCCGTTTTTGGAATGTTTTTTTGATTCTCAGAACCCCCATTTTCTCTTAATACACCATCATGTTGTCTATTCGATCTTCACCATATACCACAACTTTTTACTTTGCTATGTTGACTATTAGAAGACACTATAATGACTCTAGAACTTTGAGAGAGATTCTTGACTATAATGATCGAATCATTCGTCAGCAAAACTCCCTTAAAAATGATACCGCTCACCGTTCTGACTTAAATAGTACAAGAAATAAACCTAAAACTTATACTTTGAATTACACAACTATACTGTCTGTTTTAAATTGGAATGAAATATTTACTAACGATGCAGTTATCAGCTTTATGTGCTCTTTCATCGTGATGACTCTTTCACAACTCATGTTCAGTTATGTTTCCTTCTGTGCTGTTATACCACAACGAGGTATGGAATGGTTTCATATATCTCAATTTGTCAACTTGATGTTTTGTTACATGATGCCATTTTCTTTGATTAGAGATTTTGATGAAATTGCTGATGCTCCATTGAATAGACTAGCTGCAGAAGTTTCTATATACAAGCAACTAAAATTCAATTCTTACTTTTTTTTCATATGCACTACTGTCTCCGCTATTGGACTGTACCAGATTTTCACTGGTGGTCCATTTACTGAAACAGATATAGACTTGCAAACAAATGAGGAAATAACATCTGATCTAACTTCTGTAGTTAGAGCATTACAAACCATTTCCTTTCAATTGACATTAATTAACTTCCTTCTTTGTGTTATAAACCTGTTCATGGCAGATCGTAAAATAAGAGTTTGTTTTAATAGAGTTGAACGTATGCAAGATCGAGAAGATATGGAAGTAATGTTTAATAACAATTTATTAGATAACAAATTCAAATCAGATTTTTTTTGATTGTAATTTCTTTTTTTTTAATAAACATTTTTAAGTAAATAGAAGTAAATAAAAATGACAACTAAAAGTAAAACTGAAATAATATATTAAAAAAATATATAAAAATAAAAATAAAAATAAAAATAAAAATAAAAATAAAAATAAAAATAAAAATAAAAATAAAAATAAAAATAAAAATAAAAATAAAAATAAAAATAAAAATAAAAATAAAAATAAAAATAAAAACAATAACAATAACAATAACAATAACAATAACAATAACAATAACAATAACAATAACAATAACAAAATAAATATAAATAAATAAAAATAGTTATTACAAAAAGTAAATTACAAGTATGCCATCCAAAGAGTATCAGTACTTGCTAAATTTCTTGGATTCACAGCATGTGTAATCAAATTAACAACAAACTGGCTTGACACTGATTGTCCAAAATTTTCGGTGTTAGCCAACTGTGTAATTCTCTTAATTAAATATTCAACATTAACTCTAACAATTTCTTTCAAGTTAGGAGTTTCTTGTGGTGTAGTAGATCTCATCCTTTGAGCATACCATGATTGAATTTCATCTCTGATAAACAAGTTTAAGAAATGTTCAATTTCATATTGTGGATCAGATAAACATTGGGCAATGATCATCATGTGCATAGATAATATACCTTCGGAACCAATAGGACCTATCAATTCTTGAATATTTGGTGTTAACCTGAATGGAACTAGTTCTAATGAACAAAACATTGGCGCAGCACGTTGTGCAGAGACATCCAAGAAACTATTTTGGAATATATTATGAGGAGTCTTACCACCAACAACTTTATAAGGTAACATTTCAGAAGTCCAAACTCTACCAGAACCTTGATGAATATGAATCTTTTGTGGTTGTCTAGCATTGATACATAGCATGTAAGTGGCAAAAATAAATGTAGCATATTGTGAGCTAAATTGTTTACGGAAAACCCAGAAGTCTTCAAAATTTGGATAATAATTTAAGAAATAATTCTTGATAACTGTGTTTGGAACAAATAATGATTGGATAGAGCTCAAAATTTCTGTTTTCACACTCAGAACGTCTGGACGTGGTAATCTTGGATCATATGCAGCATGCAACTTTTCAATCGTATAGGCTAGTGGTTCATCTCTGTTTTGACCTTTAGTTTTACAATAGTTCTCATAGATAGTTAGCATATTAATATATTTATCATCATCTGAAATCAATCTAATATGAGGAGACAATGGAACAGCAGCAGGTAATGTAAATTCTATATGACGACGTCTTGTTTGTACCGTTCTAGATAATTGATCATTGAAAAGTCTAAACAATTGGAAAATGCGTTCCTCTCTTCTGCAATGTCTAGCAGCCGGAAATTGAACAGCAAATTTGTGTAAACTACCATCTTGACCACGGATTGTGATACGCTTATAACATGCAGTTGGTCCACGAATCATTTCAATTGTAGGCATAAATCTTTCAATCTTGATAAAATATTGATTGCTTTCTTTGTTTAATAAATATTGACCTGGAATTTCAATATCCTCGAATTTTTGATGATGGAACTGACTCAAATGCGGACAAACTCTTTCAAGGTTCACTTTACCGTAAGTTCTATCTAATTTCTCTTCTAAGCAATCCTTCCACTTCTTCAACTTTGAAATATAAGTCTCTAGGTTTGGTTTGCTTTGGATTAAATCAATTTCAAATTCTTCCTTAATATGCTTTGGCAAGACAGTGTTAGCAAATCTCACGATATTTGCTTCAGTAGATGGTGGTAATCTGGCATCTTCCTTTGGATTTGTAAGTCTATTGAAATACTGAATTCCATCATTATACAATGCAACTACTAGTCTATAAGCATCCCCATCGTGATTAGACTTAAATCTTTGACTGATTTGATCAACTAATGATTCCAATGATAATGCAAGTAATGGATATGCAGTTTTTAAGATTCCCATAATTTCATCAATGTAAATCCATGGTTTAGGTTGGTGGTTTGGAATAACTGTCATAGATGTTGCATTTGGAGGTGGCGAACCAGCAGGAGGGGTGCCTGATGGTGTATTTGCATTTGTTGCTGTAACACTACCAGTTGGATTAACTGATGCAGCACTTGATGTACCAGGTGTAGAACCAGTTATTTGCTGCCTTTGAAGAACAGCAAAGTCTTCTTTTGATGTTCTCAATTGAAAATGTAATGCTTGAGGGTAGGATTTTGCAATTTTAATTAAAACCTTGCGAGCAAAATTGGCTTCCCTGTGAGACAAAGCAGAAAGGAGTTGTGGAATAAATGTCACCCAATACCAAACTGGCATGTCACCTTGATGCGATTCAAAAGATTCAGATAATGTTCCAGTACTGTCATCTAAACTAATCAACCATAAAATTCTACACAATAAACGGCGTGCTTTGTTATTTTTGTATAGACTTGCAGCCTGTAGATAACAACTGATTGCATGTTTCGCATAATTAATATCGTTAATTTCTTTGAACCTACGGTCATTGAAGAAACCCCACTCTGCCCAAGCTTTTGGTAGATTCAAATCCAATTGTACAGCAGTAGCAAACGCTTGATTGGCTTCATCTGGTACATTAAGCTTGGCCAAAAACATTCCCTTTAGAGTAATAAATTCAGCCTTTTGTTGTGCGGCAAAATAAACCAGATTAGTATTGCTGATTACATCAAGACCAGTGTTGATTTCTGAAGGATTTTGATAATGACATTTAGCTTGTTCTCTCAACTTCAAAAATGCTTCTTGAATTTCAATATTTGGAAGTGTATATATTTTAGTCAATTGATTAATACAAACCTCAGGCATATCATGTTTCCTAGCAACATGAGCAAATCTATTTATAACCCACGCAATTTCATGATAACCACGGAAAGCATATGAATTGTTATTGTTGTTTGTTTGTTGTAAAGAAGGAATTAAAGGAATATAAACTTTATTGATGACCTCAAAGGCGTGTTTACGCCAAGTAACTAAATCATTCCATATGTTTATATCATCCCATACATTTGGTAATCTTTCTCTCCAAGCTTGTAGAACACGTTTAAGATCTTGAGATTTTATATCTAGATTTTCAGCAGTTGTAGATGTCAAACTTCTGTAAACTTGAGTGGCCTCCATAAACTCCACATATTGTTGGAAACTATGAAGTAAAGATACATGTGCTCCTGTCAGTCTTTGAGGTAAAGTGTACCACTTTCTGAGGGCAAGTTGAATACCTTCATCGACTTGGCGAGTAACATTCTGAATGGTTTCAGTATTATGAGCGTAACCCTGCAAACATAGGAATGTTTGAAACATTTGTCTTCTAGGTGTTGGTACATCCATAACAGCCTTGGCAGATTGTTCTAATGGTTCTCTGTCAGCTATCCAGTCAGCAACTCTCCAGCCACATTCTAAAAGTAAGTCGGTAAAACCTTCGTGTTTAGCTAACTCAGTCAAAATATCCCAACATTGCAGTTTCTCAGCACATAAAATCCAATTATCTTCCCACAAAGCATATTCACTTTCACTATATGGAAGAATACTGCTTCTTGCCTTGACTTGAGCAGTTTCGTATAACTTCATTGATTTATCCCATAAACCAATTTGCTCATATGACAAAGCGGCATTTGTTTCATAATATTTGGAACGTCTACGCCACAAACCATAAAACATATCATCTTCTTGTAAATTGGAATACATTTCAACCAAAGCATCTCGGTTTGTTTCTTTAATTTTAGAGTTTTCTATAATTGGACTATTCTCAATTTGTTCTAAAATTCTCACACCAGAATACCAAGCATCATAATTAATACCTAAATATTTTACTAAGTGAGGAGGCAGTTGTAAATCAGGACACATTCCTGCAGCAGTAAGCATGGTATTAATAACATTTGGCTTACCTTCCTGTTGACGCATATGATAATCTTTTGATAATAGTGTGACAAAAGCATATAAGAAATCAGACTTTTCCTTTTGATCAATCGAATCATAAACAATAGGGAAAAGATTGCACCAAGATTTATGAATAGCTTCAGGACTTTGATACGAAATGTCAAGTAATGGAGTCAAAATATCAGAAACAGTAATGTTCAAATTAGTGTGAATAAAGTTTTTATGCTTTGAAAGCAAACCTTTGATATCATCAGAAACCAACTCAACCTTACTCTCCGGGAGAACTACACTAATCTCATCAAGACCAGCAAGTGTATTTTCTTTCGACGAAAGTTTTAAATGATGATTGAGGTCGAATGAGCCGTAAAGAAGCTGTGATGCTTGGTTCAACCATGGGTATTCTGATAAGTATTCCCAGTTCTGTTCACGAATAATATAAAATAATCTGCTTTTGACATCCCTTTCTAAAGAATTGTTGAGAATGGACATCAATTCTTGACGAATTCCAACATCCGAAATCTTGGTACCAACTAGGAATGGGTGTTCTAATCTAAATGTGAGCTCACTATAATTTAATTTTTCATTTTTAAAAATATCCATTATAATTTCATAATATGTCTTCGTAAGTTCGGAATCACCTTTCAATTCATAAATCATCATTTTAGAGAGAATACCAGCTTTCTCTTTCGCTGTAGGAGCAACACTCAGAGTAGAAAATAACCAACCTCTAACTATATTAGCAATCGTAGTCAACAATCCTTTATCTACCGATTTATCAATAAGCTGAACCAAAAGTGAAAGATAAATTCTTCTTTGATCTCCGAGGGATGTTATTTCTTTTGCGCCATAACTTAATAGCTTCTCTACTAATTTAGTAGTCATTTTAGCTTCAAACTCGCTTGAATTGGTGTTATCAGCAGCAGATTGGTGCTTTCCTTGACTGGCAAGTGTGACATGATCTTTGACTAGTTTTCCTAATGTTCTAATAACTAACGGAATATGTGGCTCCAACAAAGTTGGCATAAACTGTGAAACAGTCGACAATAGAGTTATACCAGCAGCAACAGAGTTCATAATACTCAAATCTTCAGCAATAACTGAAACTAGAAATTTCATAAACTTTAAACCCTCACTTTCTTGAGTATCCTCTTCGGAAATAGGTTCTACCTTAACTGCTTGAAGAATCAACAATATTACACTTTGTAGAGCTTCTTGAATATCATGATTATTGGACTTGACGCATTTTTCTAGCAAATTTTGAAGCTGGGATAAATTTGAAAGAATCCATTCGGATGTTTTCCACTCTAAAACAATGTTGAAAACTTCAAGCGCATTTAAACAGTAAACTAACATATTACTAACATTGGAATCTGTATTGACCAAAAACTTTTCAAAAAATGTAAGTTTAACAGAAACATCAGACCAGAAACCAGGAGCAAGTAGTATATGAAGAATATTTAGTGCACGACGACCAAGTTCATTTTCGGAGGCTCGTTGAGGACAGATACAGACATAGCGTATCAAAAATGTGATATATGTATCTCGTTGGCCAAGAGGTACAGAATAAACAACAGGGATCTTAGCCTTTGGTATAAATGCTTCAGTTTCATCTGGTTTGGTCATCTCATCCACCTCCATTTCATCTTGGTCACCAAGTTTCTTTACCTTATCAATTTTCTTATTTTCATCAATCTCCATAGCGTTCTCATCGCATGATTCTTTATTTTCCTTATGTTCTCCTTCTATGGCAGTCTTGGCTTGTGTTTCCCAATGAAGTAATAGTTCAGCCAAATCAATTGCTAGAATTTGATTTTCAGTCGCAGAGTTGTTGATAACTGTGAGTTTACCCATTGCTGAGATAATATTAGGAATAAATTGATCTCTGGAAGCATAAAACAAATCTGGATGATTCACAATAAATTGGTAAATATTTGTTACTTGTGTAACAACAAAGCCATCTTCAGACAATATTCTTCTAGCCCAGTTCAACCATTCTCTGTCGGAACCTAATTTTTCGTTGAGACAAGGAGCAAGTAGGTCAAGTGATTGTCTAACCATAAATCTTACATCATTTTGATTAGCCTTGAGGACAGCTACAAAAATTTGCATGACAATCTTGGAAGGCGTCTCAAACGCCCTAATGAAATAAACGGTGGAAATATAAGCAGCTTGTTTGGTAATATTATCTTCTAATCCAATATAATTCCAGTTAAATTTGATTATTTCTTTCTTCCATTCTGAAACAGCTTCTGGATAATACATAACCAAAAGAGATGTCAATTGCAATAATTCAACTCTAAACTTATCAACAACATATGATTCATTTTTTTCACCGATATTTCTATCCTTCCATATATGTTCTGCAACGAGTTTTAGCCAATCAGCTGATTCACCGTTTTCTTGACAAAGATCATAATTCTTATTCTTTTTAGCATAATAATAGCAAATTGGAATAGCAATATGTTTCAAAAGATAAATCTTGGTAGAAAGTCTAAATTCTGGATCGGTAACATGCTTCATAACATCCCTTAAAAAGAACCTACTTAAGTCACTATCTTCAGACTTGATTATGTCGTTCAAGATAAATTTATTCATATCTTCACATATCGAAATATTATTTAAACATAAATAATTAATCAAGTCAATTGTATTCTTAGCGTCTGATTTGGATAATTTCAGAAATTTCACATACACTTTTTGAAGCTTTTCAGTTGATTGATCAAGCTGAAAATGAGAAGGTGATGATATTGAAGAAGTTTTTTCATAATTCGTACATTCTACTGTTATAGCAGCCAATTTCTTCAAAGTACTACTTGACTCCCTAAACCACTCTTCATCTGCATTAGAAAGAGATTCAACAGTATCAATCATATTAACCAACATTACAGTTTTAATATCATTATTAGCTTCATTTGAAATTAATTCAATAAAAGATTCACTGTTTCTCTTGAATTCATTTTTCAATTCATCACATTCTGAAAGTCCAATAAAATAAGCAAATCTGGAACCATAATTTCTAGAACTAAAATGATCCTTCATAAATGCAATGGAATGATCAGGAAAACGATTTAAAAAGCTGCCTATTGGTTTTCTAAATGGAGAGTTATAATGACGACGAAGGTTCGTCTCTAAAAATATCAATGTTTCCATCAATTCTTTCAAGAAAGTAAACGCTTGTGAAGGAAGTAAATGAAAAATCTTGAAAATTGCAACAATTATTTGAACGGTAGTATTACTATCCAACTCTTGTAATAAAATATTTTGTAATGCTGATGGTTGTGCCCATGCCATAAGATGATCTAGTAATTTCCTACCAATCTCTACCTTAAAATAAGAAATGAGTAATTCAAGTAATCTGGATAAAGCCTCTAAGCCAGATACTGTAAGTTTTTTGTAATCTGATAAATTCATCAACATTGGTCGTAATCCACTTTGTAACAATTCCTTTGGAAGTTTTGAATTCTGAGATAAAACCTTCTTTAAACCAGAATGTGCAGCATTAATAATTCTAGAACTCTCAGAACAAAGGGTTTTAAAGAAAACACTTAAAATTCTGATACGAACTTGACTATTGGAAAATTCTTTTTTCGTCAAAGCTAATGAAAGCAATTCAATACAAACAATTCTCAAGTTGATTAGTTGCTCAGCTGTGCTGTGCTCAGATATGTTGTTTATACTTATTAAAGATTCATCATCTGCATCAAACAACGCCAAAGCCTCTGATAATAATCTGTTCAATTCATCATTAAATTCAAGGAATGTATCATCTAAACCTAAGCAAAAAGTAATAGCATCAATGTTTCCAATCTGCATATGAAATGGAAGTGCTCTCAATGGTTTACCAAAAATTGGAGCTAATAAGATACCTTTACTTGGAGAAATCATTGTTGAAATAGGAACGGAAGTAACATCTGATAATGTTTGAAGTGCTTCTTTGGCAGTTTCTCTAACTCTGATACTTGAGTTACTCAGATCAAATACAATTTGGCTGACAATAGATTGAAAAGACTGCTGGAAAACCGCCTCTTTAGATACCTCTTTGTTACACGTTTTCAATATATCTAAAATAATAGACTTGGCAATGGTACATACTTCAGATGGAACATCTTCCGGTGTATCTCTTAATACAAAAAGCATAGCTCTTGAGATTTCTAGTTGTCTAACGCCAAAGTACTCGTATGGAATATTCAACTCTTTGATCATCATTTGTAGGCCTAAGCACCCACCCAACTTTTCGTGATATGCATCTTCAAAACAAGAATGAATGAAGGTAGAACACATTCTTCTAATTGGCATAAACTTTAATGCATTATTCACAGAACTAAATAATGTGACACATGTGTTAAAAATAGTTTTAATTGCAAACTTTCCAGCTTCTCTGACAGAACTGACATAATGACTTAAAGAATAAGAAATAACTTCATAAATTGTATTAGTATTTAAAAAATGCTTACCTTCATGGTTGGCAATAGAGAAACGTCTTGAAATCTTATGATGATCTATCATTGCCTTACTCAAACTTAATAACACATAATGTTGGCATATACCTTCAATCAAAACATATGATTCATCTTTAACTTCATCCATGGAAACAGCAAAGAAAAGAGATTTCAACAATCTTATCAATAATTCTTCTTGCCTATCAAATTTGATTTGATTCTTTGTATCATCAGTTTCTAAATGAATTGCATTGTGATCAATTGGTTCCTTACCTTCTTGAATAATAAAATTTACAACTTGTTGGACTTGAGTTTCATAACTTTCCGGAAGTTCATTGGAATTAACAATTAGTTTCAATAAAGTAATCAAATACTTAAAAGCACTAACTCTATAATGAAGTTTATAACGAACACTTTCCAATGTACTTAACGCAGTGTTTACAGCAGCAGTCATCGAAACAGGTACTTCGTTTGGAATACCTTCAATTTTGAACATACCTTCCAATTTCTGATCAGTTAATGTTTCACCGGATAAATCATTATGTAAGTTCATGAAGCTTCTATTTCTTCCACCTAATTTACCAAGAATTCGTAAAGTTGTGTGAGAGTGCTGATGATAATATGGTAAAGGTTTTAAGTGCTTCCAAAGTGCTTTCATCACATCTTCAATAACAGGCTCGATAATTGGATCGAAATACTCCGCTGTTAAATTGTCAACGCAAAGTTCCAATGTTCTTAGACCTTGACTAATCAAATCTTGAGAACCATTCAAAGCAAAAACTAAAGGTTTCATCAAATAGCTGAGGTATGGAACCAGCACACTTAATCGAACAGGAACTGTTAAGCATAATTCGACGTAAATATCTCTTTCATGTGGACGACGTGCAGTTTGAACCAATCTATTTAATGTTTCTAGTAGCACTTGTAACAATGGCAAAATTTCTTTGTATAATGATTCAAATCTACCACCACCAATACTTCTAAATAATGTCCTAATCAAATAAAAGTACACAATTGGTTCTTTTGTTCTCATAGAGTACTTCAAGCAATCTAAAATAAGTTTAGTAAGATGTGGCAGAATAACACTTTCGTTAGCAGCTGGAAACAAATTAACAGACATAAAGCATAATTTGAACAATCGTATAAGAATATTGGATTTAACAATGTCCATATCACCAAGATCATTCAACTTAGAAATAACAAAGACAATCAGTAAACTTGAAAAATTAGATGTAGTGATTTCACTTGCCAAGAAGAACTGTGGAATATGAAGTAAAGCTGGATTGTTTAAAGTTGCATCAAATATATTTGGTAGTTCCGATTGCACAATTTCATTAAAAGCTGCTGGTTCTAAGTATATAAACATAGTTGCCAATATTTCCATTAAATCTTTTTCTTCTTTTGATGATGTTATTGGTAAGTTAGGACCGGTGATATCAAATGTTTGCTTGAGAGCAGACGTAATAACAGTAATTTTAGAACTTTGAAAAAATTTAAGACCACCAATAGATTCCTTAAATAATCTTTTGAAAATGTTCAACTCTTCAACCGAAACTATGCGTGCACATTCTTGCCATGTTTGAACAGGATAATCCTTTGGAGCTGCCAAGTTGCAATTCTTAAAACCAAAACAGATAGATTTTAAAAAGGTCATCAATGTTCTGAAAAGGTATCTGGCACCATCTAATGGATCTTGAGTTGGAGGTTGGAAAATTTGAATAGGCAAGTTTCTTTCAATATCAGAAAATGACATATCTGTGACAATATCTATCTCATCAGATATTGTAGATTCAGATGTTTTTTCATCAAGATGTAACTTCTCGGAAAGGTTTCTGATATGGTAATTTTCATCAAGAGACCTTCCAGTTAGTTTTTTTCCATATAATTCTAATTCTTTCAATTTCAATGCTCTATCATTTCTGTTATTTTTGAAATCCTCATGTTGTTTCATTATGTTGTCATATTGATAGTTCAAAGATTCAAATCTCTTACCAAATGTATCAATGATTAATAATATGATCTGTCTAGAATCTGCCTTGTTTTCAAGTTTCAAAATTCTATCCATCAAATTTAAAAGTAATTTTGCACTCATAATGTGAACAGTTTGCGCTAAAGTATCATCCTGTAGGTACTTACTGTAAATTTTGACACTTTTCCATATTTGTTCAGTAGTAAGAGTACTATTAACATGAATAAAATCAGCAACTATACAATATGCCAATGGTCTTAAGGTTTCATGTGCAGTCAAACCATCACCAATTAATATATTATCATCAAAAAGCAAATCAATTTTGGGTAAGAACAAAGTTCTCAAATTAGTAGATAAAACATGACGTGTAGCGTGCAACAATTCTCTTCTCGCAGAAGATAATTCTCTTGGACAATCTTGCAATAGTCTAATAATTAAAAGTGGTATTTCTTGCTGGTATGTTTCTATAATAGAGGTATTATTTTTCCTAATGAAAACGTATGCCATAAAAGATGATGCCTTGACTTGAGCAAAATTGAAATCATTATAGACAGAATTGTTGCGAAGTGATGGTGAAATTTTAACAATATTAGTATGAGCAGCTTTTGCTTTTTCATGTTCTTCTCTTTGAGCTGAAGCTTGCAATTTTAAAACATTAATTACTAATGGAAGAAAGGTACTAACTGTGGAATCAAGTAATGTTTTGTATGTACTATATAGAGATACTAAAGTGATTGGACATTCAGCTGCCATTTTAAAAGAGTGAGAAGCTCGAAACAATAA
Source organism: Pichia californica (assembly GCA_030574395.1). NCBI lineage: Eukaryota > Fungi > Ascomycota > Pichiomycetes > Pichiales > Pichiaceae > Pichia > Pichia californica. The sequence goes on from JAJMEW010000200.1 coordinate 18,427, forward strand.
ATGTGAAGTATTTGATTCGTCAGTGGATGTGAAATCTGGTGGTGAATCTGTCTTTTCAATATCAACATCCATTGCTTCATCATTCTTAGATTCACCGACTGATATAGTATCTTGTGCTTCGTTTTCTGTTTGTGTATTTTCTGTTTGTGTATTTTCTGATGTTTCTGTGATCTCTTTATCTTCGGATTTTTCTTCTAATTTAAAATCAGCATTGTCTTCAACTTCTATTTTACCTGTTTTTTTTTCTTCGATATCATTTCCTGTATTTTCTGGATTATCTTCAGACATGGTTATAGTTTTAGTTTCAGTAAATACTTCATCATCTTCGATTCTTTCAACTTTTACTCCAGAATTGTCTTGTTCCATTTTTGTTTCAAGTGTAAATGTAATAACTTCTGATTTTCCAAACTGTTCATCTACTAAAGCAGAAAGATTTTCATAAATAGATTTTAACAAGGTGATATACTCATCAACCTTTGAAGACAAAATGGTCTTGTATGATTTGTGCAAAGATGTAATTATTTTCATACACTGCAAACCATTTTCCTCGTTATCACTTTTTAAAATATCCATAAGAGCATCGGTAACGTTGATAGCATATGGTTGGAATGTTTCATTGACAGGTAATCTATGAATGATGTCAAGGATTAAGTACCTTAGTTTCTGTTCTGGAGAATTTTCAACAAATGAAATAGGAACAGTCTTCAAATGATCAAAAAATACATCAACTAATTTCTTCAAAAAATATTCATATTCGTTAACACCATGGTATGTTTCAAGTGTATCGCAAAGTTCAGAGAATAGTGAATGTTTTACTTGAAAATCAAGTGATTTGTCTTCAAGTTTTGCAACAAATGCATCCAAGTGTTCAGTATAGGACGACATTGTGCAATCACTACCAACTTTAATAGTAATATGTAACTTTTGATTGTGAATACACTGTTATTATTTAAATAAGTAAAAGATAGTAAAAGCTAATGTTTTACGTGTGTTAAATATCGAAAGAAACAACAAGCAAATATGAAGCTCAGCGAGCATCAAAGCAAAGAAAGTGGAATTGCGAAAAGTGAAAAAAAATGTGGGAACTGAGTTTACCCCCAACAGTTAAAAGTCACGTGCTCGGCTACAAATTTTTTGATCAATATTTGGCTTCTAATTTGCTATTTGCCATTTTCTATTCTCCTTCTTTCCTTGAATCTTTGTATATTTTTTTAGCTGTATATAACATATATATATATATGATAAAAGATTCTTTTTACCTGGCTTTCAAACAGATGTATATACTTCAAATAATCACTACTAGACTGTTTTCAATTAATTATTAGTTTTGACATCTTGTTTTATCATTTCAATTAACATCTGTTTACAAATAGAATTATTTTACTACCTTTAATTAAAAATTATAATGTTTAGGATAATATTATATAGAATACAATTAACGATTGTGGTAGTTTTTACTAAATGTATCATCATGAGTTTCTGAGAGAAATAATCATGTTTTGAACTTTGAATCAACTCCGCCGGTGCGCCACTTGAAGAAAAAAACAGTTGTGGCGAAGCCACTTTAAAATTTTTTTTCACTTTCAAAAAATAGTTGATTGAAAGATAGAAGTTCAAGGATAATACTTCTTTTTGACTGGAAGTAGAAAATTATTTGCGATAAGCTAAACATATAAATTCTGTTTATAACAACAAAACAATGGGTAAAGCTAAGAAGACCAGAAAGTTTTCTGTAAAGAGAATGGTCAAGGCGGATGACCAGAGAATCAAAAAGAACCAAGATAATACAAAGACTGTTGATGAAGACAAAGAACTAGTAAGATCAGTTCCTCAAGTATCTTCTGCTTTATTTTTTCAATTCAACGAAGCTATAAAACCACCATATCAAATTATAATTGATACAAATTTTTTCAATTTTAGTATTCAGAAGAAAATTGACATTGTCAGAGGGATGATGGATTGTTTGTTAGCCAAGTGCATACCCATGGTTACAGATTGTGTTCTTGCAGAATTAGAAAAATTAGGTCATAGATACAGAATTGCTTTAACCTTAGCAAAAGATCCAAGAATTCAACGACTTAAGTGTTCACATAAGGGTACATATGCTGATGATTGTATTGTCAGTAGAGTGATCCAAAACAAATGTTATATCGTTGCAACCAATGATGCAGACTTGAAAAGGAGAATACGGAAAGTTCCCGGTATTCCAATTATGAGTGTTGGAGCGCATTCATATGTTATTGAAAGGCTACCAGATGTCTTTTAGTTGAATAATAAGACTATCTTTACACATACACGTCATCTTTCTCGATGGTATGCACTATTTCGTTTATTATGTATAATACATTAAAAGTTTAATGGATACAGTTCTAAAAAATTTAGTTGATTTTTCTTATATAAATGAAAAAAACTTTGTAAATTACGGGAATACTGTTTGTAAGAGTCGAAAGACAGAATAGAGAACATAATACATAATTACCAATGGATTCAAAAAAAAAAATGTACAAAGGCGTCGCTGACTCCGTATCAATAACTAATAACTAATAGCTCATTTGCCTTTCACACCCGTTGATGATTATCTGTTGTTTTCTTTCTAACGTATAAAATTGAAGAATCAAATAACTTGAACAAGATACATCATTAATTTCATTAAAAGTAACCATGTGTGATGATTCGATTGACATGATAGCGGACGAGTCTATGGACCTTAATAGCTTTACAAACGTTCCACATTTAGCACATTCTACAAAAGCACCACCTCCTGTTCCACCTCCACGTCATTCCAAGTTGTTAAAGACAGAACCATCAATGGAACCACCTGCATATATCTCTTTGAATGATGATTATCAAGATATTGGAGATTCTAATGATACTGATAACCAACCTCTGACTGGTATTGATATTGATGAAGATATTAGAAAAGCTCTCAGCACACATGTACCATACAATTCAATGACAGATACAAATGATGACATTTCAATTGACCGTTATGACATTTCTAATAGAGAAGATTTTTATATAGATCCATTCAAATGGACAAGGGATACCAAAGAACCGGGTGTTCTTTTGCCATTAAGAGCAAATCTTTTTGAATCATATTCTTCTCCATTTTTGATGATTTTATCACAAATTCCTCAATTCAGCAACTTAATTTTAAAACATCAATACTTGACTTTTTCGTATAAGCAAAACTGGTGGAACAGGGAAAAGTGTTCTAACAATCCATTGATTGTTCAAGAAGTTCAGAGATTAGTTGCTTTTTTAAATGGTGATTCAAATAGAGCATTTTCTTCAATATATAATTTGAATGTTTGCTCCAGTAGACTTGTTGAAGAAGAGATTGAATCAGTATCTGACTTTTATAACTTTTTTATTGATACTATCATTTATTTTTTGACGAAAACTAATGGATCATTCAAAGCTCCACTAGAAAGTATGTTCAAACTTGTTGGTGCATATGAAATGGATGAGCAAGAAAGACAAGATAATATGTATAATATTCCACTTTCTAGTGATGATGCATGCCAAGATTTATATCAAACTATCCACAATAAATTTTTCCAATCATATGATCCATCAGAACGCATCTTTTTATTACAAATACCTGATATCTTGCCCATTATTTTTGATGCTGGATCAAGTAACATTGATGGTGGTTTCAAAATCGAGGAAAAATTTTATCCTCAAATTTATTCATATGAGCATAAAGACATTTTAATGAAAATTGAAGATGAGTTAAAGATCTTGAGATCAAAACATACTTTGATGAATCAAAAAATTTTACAATTGAGAGCATTTAATGGGAAAAGTGTCCAACGGTTATTAGTTGATAGTTCAAGACATTTAAGAGAAGAATCTGAAAATATTGGAAAAGAAGAATCTTCTGAAACAAATGATTTGGAAATCGATGTAAGATCTAAGAATGATGTAGAATATTCTAATAATTTAATATCAGAGAAAGATAAATACTTAGCTGCAAGTCAAAGTATAGGCATGCTCTCGGCTAATATTGCTGACATCCTCAAGAGAGCTAATGAAGAAATAAGATCAATTAATGACAAAGCATCATTATTACAGGCTAGAAAATTTAATATTGATCAATTATTAGATTCTGAAACAAAGTCAAAATTTGAACCCTGGATTTTAACTGGTGTAATTTTAAATGCTGTTCAGTTTTATTATCGTGAAAAGAAATCTACTAATTGGAGGGGAATCAACATATCGGAAGAAACTTGTAAGAGCTACACTACATCGGAACTTTCTTTTGCTGATATTAAAAATATTGTTAGCCGATTCACAGAATATGATTTTAGCGAAGGAATGATATTGATATATGTCAAAGAATCTGCGTTTTATGACGGCAATTTTGATCCATTAAATAGAACATTACAAGATTTCATAAATAAAGATAATGTGAAATTGAAAGAACGTTGCGATATTGTAATGAATAATGAATACAATCTTTCTGAGTCTAGTGGTTCTGATTTTATTTCTTCTGGATCAAGTATTGTCGAAGTTGCTAAAACAAATGAAAACGAAGAAATTTAGTAATGTGATTTCATATAATATATTGCGGTAACAGCTGATTCTTTCAATAAGTAACATATTCCATATTTTTTATCTATTTATCATTTATTGTGATAATTTATTATAAGTTCTAATAATTTCTGATTTATTAAAGCAATTTTTTTTCTGTTGATTTTTTGTGAAACCATCTATTTTTCTATATAATAATGCTATAAAATAAAAGCGAGACCGGGAATATCTTTGCAATTATAAAAAAGAGGAGTATATTTTTGTATCACACAAAGAATTGATACTTTATACTTAATAATTTCTAATAATTATTTTTTTATAATTACCAAATTCGTCGATCGTCTTCATTTTTTCATACTCGAATTGCACACCCGTACACAAAGAGCAAACATAAATAATGTGGACATGGGTACAGTACGACTTGTGCCAAGGCACGAATTGGAAAGAAATGAAAAGTCGTTCAATTTTAGAAACGCGGGCAATTTGTTAATTTGTAATTTGTAGTGTGTGTGTTTATTATAGTTTATAGTGTGTGATGTGTTAACTAAGTAATAATTTAATAAATTTAGTATGTACACTTGAGGATTGAGGTAGTTTTTTCTTCGTTCTTCGGGGTTTTCAGAGTTGACATTGTGAATTTCAAAGTTGCAACACTTTTCAAGCTTTCATTCTTTATTTCTTTGAATATATCTTTTGAACTTTTTCCTGTACCTAACACAAAATGGCATCTCGTTTCTTTGCTACTGCATTGAGAGCATTCAACAGAGCTTCTGGTAAGTGATAATTACCCTCCAAAAGAATACACGTTAACCACATCCTTTTTATGATGGCGTGAAATTATGTGAATGTTAAAAAATAGGCGAACTTAATACTAACATCTATATACGCTTTTATTAAATACTATTTAATTTCAATTTTACAGTTGCTAATGTTCCAAGAATTGCACCAAGAGCTTCTGTTAGATTTGCATCTTTTGACAGATCTAAACCTCATGTTAACATTGGTACTATTGGTCATGTTGATCATGGTAAGACTACATTAACTGCTGCCATCACCAAAGTTTTATCTGAACAAGGTGGTGCTGATTTCTTAGATTATTCTTCTATTGATAAAGCTCCAGAAGAAAGAGCTAGAGGTATTACCATTTCAACTGCTCATGTTGAATATGAAACCGCCAAGAGACATTATTCTCATGTTGATTGTCCAGGACATCAAGATTATATTAAAAATATGATTACTGGTGCTGCTCAAATGGATGGTGCTATCATTGTTGTTGCCGCTACTGATGGTCAAATGCCACAAACTAAGGAACATTTGTTATTAGCTAGACAAGTTGGTGTTCAACATTTAGTTGTCTTTGTCAACAAGTGTGATACTATTGATGATCCAGAAATGTTAGAATTAGTTGAAATGGAAATGAGAGAATTATTATCTGAGTATGGTTTTGATGGTGATAACACACCGGTGATTATGGGTTCTGCATTAATGGCTTTAGAAGATAAGAAGCCAGAAATTGGTAAAGATTCTATTATTAAGTTAATGGATTCTGTTGATGAATGGATTCCAACTCCACAAAGAGATTTAGAAAAACCATTCTTATTACCAATTGATGAAGTTTTTTCAATTTCTGGTAGAGGTACTGTTGTTTCTGGTACTGTTGAAAGAGGTACTTTAAAGAAGGGTGAAGAAGTTGAAATTGTTGGTGGTAAAGATGGTGCTATTAAGACTACTGTTACCGGTATTGAAATGTATCATAAGGAATTAGATCAAGCTCAAGCTGGTGATACTCCAGGTATCTTATTAAGAGGTGTCAAGAGAGAACAAATTAAGAGAGGTCAAATTTTGGCTAAACCGGGTTCCGTTAAGGCATACAAGAAGTTCTTAGCTTCTCTATATATTTTAACTAAGGAAGAAGGTGGTAGACATACTCCATTCTCTGAAAATTATAGACCACAAATGTACATTAGAACTACAAATGTTAATGTTACATTAAAGTTCCCAGATACTGAAGCAGATCATTCTAAGCAAGTTGCACCAGGTGACAACATTGAAATGATTGTTGAATTATTATATCCAGTTGTTTTAGAAGTTGGTCAAAGATTCAACTTGAGAGAATCTGGTAAGACTGTTGGTACTGGTATGATTACCAGAGTTTACGAAGAGTAAATATTATGAACAAAAAAAATTTTGTTCATGATTACCATGTAGTTATACCATTTATTCATAATCATGTTTATAGTATTTTTTATCAATGTTTATAATTGAGAATTTAAACAATTTATTGATTTTTCCAAAAAAAAAAAATTATGTTTAGCTCCTTTTGATTTTTATAAAAAGAGTGAAACAAAAGTTGGAATAAACCGATATGCTCAATGAAATGATACTTTGAAAAGATCTAAGGAAATGATCATAATCAAGTCAAATAGAAGAGATTAGCTTTATTCTTTACAAAAATTACAAAACCAATTTTGTAGAAATAAAAGAGATAATGCGATGACAAAAAATAGTAATGATAATAGTAAATTTTTATTAAAGGGAATATAAGAGAATATTTTCTAAAAGCAGATGATAGATGATCAGATGGATAAAGAAAAGCTAATACTTAGTACTTAAAACATTAGTTTCACTCCGAAATATATTTACGGTAAATAGAAAAAAAGATGGATGTAAGACGGATTTTAAATGTCAATTATATATATATATATTAGAAAGCTATTATCCGAGATAACAGACTGATTATATAATAACATGAATTACGGATTATCGTTAATATGGATACCCAAAGGGGATAAAAGATAAAAACTGGAGAGTTAATTATAATTCATTCAAATTTGAGATTGGTAAACATTTATTACTGATTAGCAATTGTTAATTGATAAAATGTAGAAAATTTAATTCGATTAAATAGAGATTATTTTGGCTTTGGCGGAACCCTAATATATCCTGAATTTGCGATGTTTTATATAAAATCTATAAAATTCATTCTTAAGACTAAATTACATTAATTCAAACTCTTCAAATTCATGAAGAAGATTTTCCCCTCTTTGAAACTAGGGACTTGATGTACGGAAGAAAAGTAATTTCCCCGAAATTCGAATATTTATTCTCATAACTCTTAAATCCAAAATTGGTATATAGATCTGAGTATTGTAATAGAATCAGAGTTTTGAGGCTAAAGACGCTCGCTTATGTAATCAACTGAAGAGAAAACTAGAAGTCTTCATCTAGTTTTCCTCTGAAGAATTTTCACTACATTTTTATTAAGTTAAGTAGTTTTTTCATTACTTTATAGGAACTTTGTATAGTTTATTTAATTAATCGTTTACTAACCAGATTTGGTATATAATAGAGTTAAGACCAGGTAGAAGACTTCTTGTTGTTACAAGTATATATATATATATATATATATATTCTAACAGTAATTAAAAAATTAAAAGAAATTTGATAAATTAAAAAAAACGGATAAACTTTAAAGATGGGGGAATTGGGAATTGAGAATTGAGAATTGCATGATTAATATCGGATCGAATAAACAATAAAACGAAATGAATGATCAATGATTATGGGGTAGGTTTTTCCGGTCTCGGTTCTTTCTTTTTTTTTCCTTTCTTCTTTCTCCTTTCTCCTTTTTCTTTTTTCCCTTTTTTCTTTTTTCCCTTTTTTCTTTTTTCCAGTTCTTTCCAGTCTATTAATAATGAATTAATAATAATAATAATAATAAGTAATATCAAATCTATTGTAGGTAACACGTTGGAATTAGAAATAAGTAATTTAAATTGCTTCTTTTTTTTGTTTTCTCTTCTTCTTCGTTAATACTAATAGGATATATATATATATATATATATATAATAATTAAGAAAAATAAAAGCCGAAACTCGCAAACGCCGCACCACTCTTAATTATTAAATTATCAATTATCCCGCCATCCAATAATCAAATTCAAACTTCCAACTTCCAACCACCAATGATAAAACAATTCAATCCAATTAATTTGTGGGGTTTGGATTTTAAAGTAAGTAAAGAAATCATTTGGTTTTCAGTATTTTATTACAGATTAACTACATATATATATATACATGAATAATACTTGATTGTATAATAAACTACTACTCTGTAAAAATTATTTCGACAAAGTACTTAACAGAAACATACAGATTCAACGACTGAGAAATAAATTTATTAACCCCATGGGTTTATCATCAGATAAATTATGATTTACTGGGGGAATGTGGAATGTAGAAAATTTAGAGTGTGGGGTTTCAATTTTTTATTATTTCATTTTTCATTTTCCATTTTTAAGTTTTAAGTTTAGAGCTTTAGGTCTGGGGTCTGAGGTCTGGGGTCGATCTAGGGTCATGGTCACTTACTCTCGCTTCTTGCCCATTACTCATCCATGATTGGCGTTACTTTCCATTTTTCATTTTTCCACTCTTTACTCTAGCCTCTAGCTTACTTAGCACTCAGCACTTAGAAAAAAGCCGCTAGCCGCCAATAAATTTTTCCGTAGGGAATGGGGAGAGGGCAGTGGGGACTTTCGAATTTTGGAATATAATCTCCGTTTCTCGTTGCGGTCGCAAAGCTTAACTCCTAATTTCTAAGTAAGAAGCCAAAATTTCAAAAGAAAAAATTGAAAATTGTAGCCTCTAGCCTGTTTAATTATATAATTTTTACAAATTTCGTCAACAATCATCGCGTGGTGTAAATAATAGCTTATAGCTTATATAGCGCTCCTTTCCGCAAGAAGCGAGTAGGAAAAAGGGAAAACTAACTAGTGATTTAATGACCAGGAAACCCAAAACCAGAACTCGGAACTAAAACTGCAAACACCTTTTCTGCTTTCTCCTTTACAACAACCCCGGACCTAACTCTCCGCGCCGGAAAATCTCCCGGGCCCCGGGACTTTATAAATTTCCACTCCTGCCACTCGCTCGCCCTTCCCCCACTTTTAAATTGCAAATTTAAACCTTTAAACTTTAGATGAAAAAAAGAAAAGACGGAAATGGCGTGTCTTGCTATTGTCCCCGTTATATTCGCGAGGGGAAATGCTAACAATAAAAGACCAGTTTCCGGATTATCTCTGTCCACAGATCTCTTAAATGATAATCCAACTAAATAACAAATAACTGACTAACTAGCTAATAATTTCAGCTTAAGTTTTGCTGAAATTTAAAATAAAATCCAGTTTGATATATATATATATAAATATATATATTTAATATTTACAGAATAAATACAAAATCATAAGCCTCTATCTTTATCCTTCAAATTTGAAAAGTAAAAAAAGTAATGAAAACAACAAACAGAACCAAAACAAAAACAACACGCAACACCACTTCGGCGTTTTAAGTTTTAACAGAACACAGAACGGGTGATTCTATTATGTAATAGTTATGTATTGCAAAATGAAAAGTAAAAAATGAGGTGAGGGGGTGAGACGTGAGATTGATGTCAGCGCTGGCACCGGCTGGCACCGCTGAGGGCTGACGGCTGACGGCTGACTCTGATCAACACTGAGAGCGCAGACAGCAGACACGGAAAAACTCTCTGGGGCACTCGGCACACTTCGCCTCCACAGCACACAACACAACAGCATATTTTTCTTCTTATTTAAACAGACCCTATTTCCCAGATTTTTTGGTATTTTCTCCAAAAACTGTATCTTTCACTGATACCCTCCTACTTCATTTCCTTTCCTTTCTACCTCTTCCTTTACCTCTTTCCTGTTCTTCTTTTATCTCTTTCCTGTTCTTCTTTTTCTCTTTCTATTTCTTTTTTTTACTCTCTTCATTCTCTAGAAATATTTTCTCTAAATTATACATCTATATATTATTAACATTATATTATTATATTATATATTATAGAAAATAAAATAAAATAAAAAATGTCTTCAAGTTCTATTTCTGAAAAACCGGCAAATAATGTCGAACATCTGAATTCCCCAGAAGCTTATTCTGATCATGAATCAGAAACAACTCCAGCTGCAGTTGCTGTACCACAAGTTTCTAAAACAAAATATTTAACTTCTGCATTCTTATGTTGTATGATTGCATTTGGTGGTTTCGTCTTTGGTTGGGATACTGGTACTATTTCAGGTTTTGTTAATATGCCAGAATTTATTCATAGATTTGGTCAAATAAGTGGTAATGGTGCTTATTATTTATCAAAATCTAGAACTGGTCTTATGGTTTCAATTTTTAATATTGGTTGTGCTATTGGTGGTGTTACTATTGGTAGAACTGGTGATATGTATGGTAGAAAAATTGGTTTAATGATTACAATGGTTGTTTATATTGTTGGTATTATAATTCAAATTGCTTCTGTTAAATCTTGGGTTCAATATTTTATTGGTAGAATTATTTCTGGTTTAGGTGTTGGTGCTGTCTCTGTTTTAGCTCCAATGTTTATTTCTGAAACTTCTCCAAAAGCTATTAGAGGTACTTTAGTCTCTTTTTATCAATTGATGATTACTTTAGGTATCTTTTTAGGTTATTGTTCAACTTATGGTACTTTTCATGGTTATGATGATTCAAGACAATGGAGAATTCCATTAGGTTTATCATTTGCTTGGGCTTTATTAATGATTGTTGGTATGACATTTACACCAGAATCTCCAAGATTTTTAATTGAAAAGGGTAGACTTGAAGAAGCAGCAGCATCTTTAGCTAAAATTAACAAAGTTGAACAAGATTCTGATTTTATTAAAAATGAAATGGAAGTTTTAGTTGCTGCTATTGAATTAGAACAAAATGCTGGTAGTGCAACTTGGGGTGAACTTTTCACTGGTAAACCGAAGATTTTCTACAGATTAATGGTTGGTGTCCTTTTACAATCTCTCCAACAATTAACCGGTAACAATTATTTCTTCTATTATGGTACTACTATTTTTCAATCTGTTGGTTTGAATGATTCTTTTGAAACTTCCATTGTTTTTGGTGTTATTAACTTTGCATCTACATTTGTTGCTCTTTATGTTGTTGATAAATTTGGTAGGAGAAAGACTCTATTAGGTGGTGCTGCTGGTATGCTTCTTTGTTTGGTAATTTTTGCATCCATTGGTGTTAAAGATTTATATATTGATGGTTATGGTAGTGAAGCTAGAAAGCCAGTTGGTAATGCCATGATTTTCTTAGTTTGTTTCTTCATTTTCTTCTTTGCAACTACTTGGGGTCCATGTGTCTTCGTTGTTGTCTCTGAAACTTATCCTTTGAGAATTAGATCCAAGGGTATGGCTATTGCAAGTGGGGCAAACTGGATTTGGGGTTTCTTGATTGCTTTCTTTACTCCTTTCATTACTGGTGCTATCCATTTCGCATATGGTTATGTCTTCTTCGGTTGTGTTATTTTTGCATTCTTCTTTGTCTTTGCCTTTGTTCCAGAAACTAAGGGTTTAAGTTTAGAAGATGTTGACGAACTGTACTCTAATTATACCCCAGGTTTAGCATTTATGAGCTCTTGGAAAAAAAACAAGCTGCAAGACAAACAAGAAGACTTGATTAACGATCAAAATGTTTAGTTTTTATTTCTATTTGACGTCATATTATCATTTTAATGAAGGAATTTATATACTTATTTTTATTACACGTTATGTACACTTTTTACTGAATTTTTAATGTAACTTTTTCGATGAAATCTTAATTATAAAAAATAATTTAGAAATTCAATTTCCAATGATGTAAACATTTTAAAAATTTGAATTGCTCTATCAAGCTTGGTTTGACTGTGACAATATTTTTCAAAAGTTTCATTCAATCCTTTTTCAGCTTCAATACAAGCATCCTTATACCAATCAGAAATATGTTGATTTATCCATTCATCATACAGTTCACATTTTAATAGATCATCACATTGTCCTTTTCCAGTTGCATTTAAACATGCAATATAGTAACCATAAAAACATGGTGTAAGTGATATAGAAATATCAAAATAATCACCACTATCTTTAGCTATACTTAATAACAGATCTATATATTTTTGGCATACTTTATTTGGCTTAATACTATTGATCTTAAAATCATCATATCCGATTTTTTTTAACATTGTTTTATATTTTGAAATTTCTTTAGAAAGCGTTTTTAATCTATCAGCTTCAACAATAAATTGTTCTTCATTATTTATTTTAGTTGCCATAAATAAAATAACACGAGTATAGTTAACCAGATAAACAATATTTTGTTCAACAAAATCAATAAATTTATCAAAAGAAAGTTGATAATTCTTTACTTGTTTCATGAATTTATGGTTTGTATATTCTTTCCATAAATTTTGAATTTCTGTATGATCATATAAATATTCTAGTGCATCACCTTTCATAAATGGAAGCTCAAATTCTTCATTTATTAAAGATTCATAGTTAAATTGCTGAAAACTTTGTAAATGATTTAATGGACCGTGACCATGACCTATCGATGGAGCTGTTTCAATGCCTTTCTGTACGTAAACAATACCATTTGCAATTGAATTAACCATAGAAAGACCAGAAGCTAAATTTGATGCAATTGCGGATGATAATGTGCATCCAGTACCATGTGTATTATGTGATATTTGCATTTTAGAATAGAAGCAAATATAAGTATCTGTTTGTGAAATATAAAGAACATCAGTTAATAAATTTTTATCATACCCCCAACTTTGATGACCTCCTTTTACTAAAATGTTTTTAATTCCTGTTAAGTCATGGACTTTTTTACACATTGCATACATCTCCTCTAAATGTACCAATGGATTATTGTCATATTGAACTTTTTTGCTTAATGTATTTACAAGTGCTTTGGCTTCAATTAGGTTTGGTGTAATTAATGTAATATATGGTGCTAATGTATCAATTAAAAGATTTAGAAATTTATTACTCACAAAGTCATATCCAGAAGTACTAACCATTACTGGATCAACAACTAAAATACCTTTATAATTATACTTTTCAATTGTATTTTTTAAAGCTGGAATTGATTCATCACTCAACAAACCAGTCTTTATTGAATCTATTTCAATATCTGAGAAGTTCTCATCAAATATTGATGTCACCATTTCACCGGTTGTTTTAGCCACATTCGTAACACCTTTAGTATTCTGTGCTGTTAATGTTACTATACATGTCATAGCATAACATTGATGTGCAGTAATTGTCTTGATATCTGCTTCAATCCCAGCACCGCCGGAAGAATCAGATCCAGCAACAGTCATGACTTTAGGAATTTTTTCATTTCTTAAAGGAGTTATCGATTCCAATTCTTTATTTGTATAAAGATGAACATTTTTAATGTTATTTTGGGTCATCATTTGTTGATTTATAAAAGAAAATGTAATATATAGTAACAAAAAAGACAAATAAAATATAGTGAATTTACCCATTGAACATTCATCCGATAAAAAATACAAAATGCCATTCATGAAAGCGACAAAAATTTATGTAATAGCTGACTTGGTCACAATTCATAATTGAAATGTGAATCACTCAAATGAATCATGTGTATATATATGATAAGGCATTCGAGGTGTATCAATCTGCATACCTCTTTCCGATAAACACCTAAGTAATATGAAAGATAAATCAAAAATTGACTATTCAGTCTATCTAGTGACCAACAACGAACTTATCCCTGAAGGATTGACAATTTATAACCAAGTTGAAAAGGCACTGCAAAATGGAGCCACAATCGTTCAGCTTAGAGAGAAAGAATTAGACACAGGTGACTTCATAAAGAGAGCCCAAAAGATCCATGAATTGACAAAGACATATAATGTTCCATTGATTATCAATGATAGAGTTGATGTTGCATTGTCAATTGATGCAGAAGGTGTCCATGTTGGTCAGGATGATATGGATCCTGTTTTAGTCAGAAAAATGATCGGAAATGAAAAGATTTTAGGTGTCTCTACAAGATGTGAAGAAGAATTGTTGGGTGTAATCAATTCAGAAGCATTAATTGATTATATTGGAATGGGTACAACATATTCCACAAGTACAAAAGTAGTTAAAAGAGCACCATTGGGTGCACAGGGTGTTCAGGCCTTACTTAAAATCATATCAGAGCAGAAGCCAGAATTGAAAAGTGTCATTATTGGTGGTCTTAACAAATACAATATTCCATTCACACTAGCTAATTGCTCATATTATGGATTTAATACCAATGGTGTTGCTGTTGTTTCATGTATAATGGGCCAACAGGATGCAGCAAAAGAGACTAAAGATATTGCAAATAGTGTAAAACTAGGATTCAGAAGTTCTTTGTCTGAAATCAATGAAGTTACATCAGAAGAAATACAACAAATCACAGTTTCATCCAATAAGCCAGTTATTCATTTTATTACAAATTCTGTTGTAAAACAATTCTCTGCAAATGTTTGTATTGCGGTTGGTGGTTCACCAATTATGTCTGAATTAACTGAAGAATTCTGTCAATTTGCCAAGATCCCTAACATAGCATTGGTTTTAAATACTGGTACACCATCTACTTTATCATTAAATGTATATAAGTCTGCAATTAAAGCATATAATTCACAGATGAAACCAATTATATACGATCCTGTTGCTTGTGGTGCAACTGGAAGCAGACGTTTAATTATGGAAGAACTTACGTCAGTAGGATATTTTACAGTAATAAAGGGGAATATGGCTGAATTATGTACCATGGCTGGTGTTGATGGTAGTGAAATGAGAGGTGTTGATTCAATCATGGATTTAGATATTGAAAAATTGACATCAATATTATCCGTGTTAGCTAAAAATAAAAGATGTGTTATTGTGATGACTGGTAAAATAGACATTGTTGTTGACGGTATCACACCTACAAAATCTCCAAGAGTTGCACATATCAGTGGTGGAGATCCATTAATGGCTGAAATTAGTGGTTCCGGATGTGCCCTTGGTGGTGTCATTGCATCATATGTCGCATCTACCTCATACTTTCAAGCATTTGAGGCTACTGTATCTGCTGTTCGTGCTTATAAAAAAGCAGGTTTGAAGGCTGCAAGTAAAAGTAAAGGTCCTGGAAGTTTCACAATCAACTTTTTAGATGAACTTTACTGTAACAAAGAAGTCAAATAATTTGTCAAGTAATTTGTCAAATAATTTGTCAAATAATTTGTCTAATTACAAGTATATATAAAAATATTATTTAACTTATAACACAATTAAAAAGGTAATTTACTTTGATTCCTATCTTGTGCTTTATTTGATTTCTTGTTAAGTTTTTTGTTCCTACCTGCACTGTTTAGTAAACGTTCTCCGTAACTTTCTTCGAAGTTTCTATTAATTTTAGATTCCAAATTCACTGCAAGATGAAAATCTTGATGTGTTTGCCACTCTGTTATATCTATCTTATCACCGCATATACGACAGTTATCAGTATTTTCAGTATCGGGTATATCGTCAAATTTCATTTCTGGAGAAGGTGATGTTCTCTCTCTGCTATTTATAAATTTCTCTAACAATGTTTCATTCTTAACTTTCTTAAACTCGTGTTCTGTTTCAATAATTTGACCAGTTTTAACATCTTCAACTCTCCTTTTTCTTATATTAGGCATTAATTCATCTAGGGTATTTATTCCACTCAAATTAACAAATACTGAAATAGATAAACATGCATTGATGATAGGGAACATTTTTTGACTTGGTGTTGTTTCATTCCATATAACTTCAAGATGTTTTAGTAAAGCTAGAGAGGTAGAATGGTACATTTGACTTAATAAATCATAATCTTTGGGTGATTGTGTCAATGTACATTGCTTTGAATGTCTAACACCGGATGAGCTCAGTACTGATAATGTCATTTTCAAAGGTCGAATAATTGAGTTATATTCTTCATCCGTATCTTGTATTCTTAAAAGTAATTCTCCAACAAATACTCTAATCCATGGAATCAAATCATCCCTTTTTGAGACAGAATTACCTCTGAAATTTTTATTTGAAGCCATTGATTTAACTGCTTCTCTATCCTCCAAAGGAGCTGCGTATTCACCTCTCACCATTAAATATATCTTCTCTGCTAATTCTGCATTTTTATCTAAAATTTTTGTCAAGTCTTCAAGATTTGAATAATGTTCTCGTATTGTAGATATTGGAGTTTCACCACCTAAATTTTCGTTAATCCAAGTTCCTGTCTTACCTCCGAGTGACCAAAAATCTGTAAGTCTGAAATGTTTAAGAAAATTTGGAATTGCATCATTTCTAATAATTGTTTGTTGATCTGGTTTCTGATAACCACTAGCAAGTTTGGCAATAGTTTTCACTCTACCAACACCACCGGATGTTTTATATCCCAAATTTTCTTCAACTTTCTTCCTTAAATCATAACAAATCATTGAACCAATAAGGATTACCAAATCATCCCAATCTTCCACCAAATATATGTTGTTTTCACCAGCAATTTCTGGTTCTTCTTCTGCTTCATTATCTTTCTTTATCATAAACCCTTTAAAATCCAAACCTTCGGGTAGTTTATCAATAACTGGGAGTTTATCTGATGTAGATTTCATATTATCAAGAAAACTGGGAAATAAAGACATTATTTTCGAGAATACAAGCCTTCCGAGATCCATAAAACTTTCATCGACACTTGCCTTTTCCACCAAATCACATTCACTTCTAAAAATATTTAATACTTTTTTTCCCTCTCTTCGATAAGGATCTAATGATACTTTATGATTAACTGGAGATGGTACATAATCGACATACTTCCATGTTGGTTCACCTTTCTTAAAGACAGCTGTATGAGCGGGTATCAAATTTGGGCATTTCAACTTTGCCTGTTCCAGTCTATCCATTCTAGTAACACCATAATCTCTAGCAGCATATGAAACAGCAATAAGAGTGTTCCATTGAACGCAAACAACAGGATCATTATCGGATAATCCAAGACGTAATTGTTCACATTGTGCAAAGAACGCGTTTAAGTCAATGTGGCAAATCACTGATAATGGACTATTAAACGCCTTTTTGCTGTCATTTAAATCCAAAAGATTCCTATACTTAAATTTAGACTCTTTTCTAAATTTCAGCAAGGCCATTTTTCTGTGTTAGTTGCAAAAAATGATTAAAAAATGCAGGAAATGCAGCAAAGAAAGGCCATCATAAATCAGAAAAACATGATTGCAACTAAATTACCCTTTTCAGAAAGAAACAAAACCCTAAACCCTAAACGATCTTTTGCATTTGTCATTTTTCAATTTTTTTTCTTTTTTTTTTTTTTGGAAATATGGCGGCCTATAAAACGCGAGCGCATTCCCAGTTGTTGGAGAATATAGGTCGGGTTTTTCTCTAAACTGTGTATGTTTTACTAGAATAAGAATTTTTAAAGGTAATGTGCTTTTTGTTCCCTTTCATAGGGTGTGAAATGGACAAGGAGTATTTGGTTGACAAAGTGACAAGTGTGTTGCTAAGTTGAGCAAATATTTCTTGCAGGTGTTATCAGTGTTACACTTCACATTCAATTTTTTCTTTTTATTATATAAATCTGCATTTGTGGAGTCAATATTATTACATATAGATATAGAGTGATGACCAAGATGTCGCCCCAGGCGGAATTATTATGACAGACTCGACTATACACTGAAAATTCTGAAACTATATTTTTGTAAATAAAAAAATTTTGACTTTATTGTTTGCAATTTATCTTTATTTTGTTCTTTCTTTTCTTTAGTTATGACATCTTCCAGCATCTAGAGCTCTAGGGCTGAGTTGTTAATTCAATATTGTTTCTTATGATGTAGATAATTGTATTTCCATGCTAATCATGAATACCATTTGATTAAACTATCCGGATACTTTCTGATTGGAAACAAATTTGTTATTATTATTTAAAGCAATCACGTGATTGTATGGCTGTAATAATTTCTACATGTGTTTGTTTATTATGAAAGCCTTTTCTCTTTCATGCACCAATTCTATTGATGAAGTTCATCTTACGTAAAAATTAATCTAATGCAAAATAGCTGGTACAAAAGGCTGTAATATGAAGTATCAAGTAGTAAAATTTGTGTTTTCAATTTTCAGTGTAAGGAAATATAAATAGAAAATGAAAATAATAATTCTCGGTGGGGTCAGATAAATCTCAAATCACAAACATCCACGTATTAGCACAATACGTACTTTATTCCTAATTGTTTTTGTTTATAATAATAGATGGCAACTAAATAGTCTGTCTTTTACCAAGATAAATCACTAAGCCATGTCTGAAATAGAAACAATGGCGTCTATCGGCACATTTGACTTTTTTTTACCATTGCCATACAGGGTTGTTATCCTGATCAATGCAGGTCTCTTTATGTGGCATTTGAACTTGCTAACATGTAAAAAATTCAAGATTGGTTTATTAAATGTTCTTAAAATCTCTAATCAAGATATCACATTATCAAAATTGATAGAGAAAAGTCGAATTAGTCTAATAAGTGTCACAATCTCAAATGCAATCAACTATTCAATTTACTATTTCTTCACATCAAGCGGTTTCGATATCATTATGATTCATTGGTTACCCTTAATAAGTATAATTATTACTTTTTTCATCTTACTTAAAGATAAATCATCAGTTGTATCTCAAAGATTATCTCAGACTATAAAAAGAGTTATCAAGGGTAGTATTGATGTAAGTATTAGAAATAACGATATTTTATTGACTGATACTTTTACTTCTTACAACAAAGTATTGGTCGATTTCTTAATTTATATCTCTGCTCTTATTTTAGGAATGCCAACTTTACCAACAGGTCCACGTGAATTATCTAAATCTCATTTACAAGTTTTCAACTTAGATTTATTATTAGCCAACTTTCCTTCATTCTTAAGATTAAAACAATGTCTGAAAGAATATAATCAAAGCAATAGACAAAACATTGCACATTTATTAAATGCCATCAAATATTCCACTGCTTTCTTTCCTACATTTGCGATGATTTTGTTCAAGAACGGTGTTTTTAAGACATTAGGTTGTTGGTATTTTTTCACATTTGTTAATTCTGCATATTCATTATACTGGGATATAACAAACGATTGGAATTTTGGCTTTTTTCTGAAATTCTTATCAAATAAACCAAATATTAAAATCTTAAGAAATAAATTATTATACGCCAAAACCGCATATATTGTTGCAATATTAATTGATACACAAT
The DNA here is from genome assembly GCA_030574395.1 of Pichia californica. Lineage (NCBI taxonomy): Eukaryota > Fungi > Ascomycota > Pichiomycetes > Pichiales > Pichiaceae > Pichia > Pichia californica. The sequence continues at coordinate 38,068 of JAJMEW010000200.1, forward strand.
TAAGATTTATTTGGATATACAGACTATTTTACGTAGGTGATGCAGTGTCAGAATCATCCACCGCTAAATTCTTCATTATGTTATTTACTACAGAAAAAGGTAATTTTATACTAGAAATATTAGAAATATTTAGAAGATGGGTTTGGGTATTCTTAAAAGTTGAAACTGAATACATTAAAATGAGTTCAGAATCTAACGTGATAGAATTACAAAATTTTGATTAAATTCACTAAATAGGTTTGTCTGTCAAATATACAAGTATGATTATCACTTTATTTATAATTTAATCCTTTTTCTTTCTTTTAAAAGCTTTATTCTTCTCCTTCATATTTTTCATCTTTCTTTCAGTTTTACTCAAGTATCTAAATTTCTTCTTCTTTGGTTTGCTGACCTTTCCTTTGACACTTTCTGTTTTTTCTGGTGAATCGCTCATTCCCATTAATCTCGCATATTTTTTAGCTCTCGTTATTGAACCGTTCAACACATCTGCAGTCTTAGTTAAATCAACATTCATTTGTTTTGTGACGGATTGAAGATCCAGAAAATTAGGATTTTCTAAACTTTCAATTGTAACCTCAGACATTCCTATAACTGGCGCATCATCATTATCAATATCGTATATTTGTTTCTTTAATATTCCTGATTTTACCTTTTTTTGTGTTGTTGTGGACTCGACATTATCCTTATATTTATCATCAATTCCTAACCATTCTTCTTCACTGTTTAGGCCATCAGCAAACTTAACATCGGAAATATTTTCTCTTGCGTCATGAAATTCATTATCTTCTTCTTCATCATCTTCATCATCATCATCATCATCATCATCATCGTCCTCATTATTTTCACTATCACTGAAATATTTATCGTTTTTATCAAGAAATGGATTCAATTCCATAGCTTGTTTCATCTCAGCTAACTTTTTTTGCACTTGTAATTTTCTTTCTTCACGAATTTTTGCCCTTTCTTCAAGTCTATCTTTTTTTGCTTGTTCTTCAAGATAATCCTGAGCTTTCTTTTTTCTTTCTAACTTACGCTTATGAAAGCCAGTAAGATAATCCTGACGTTTTTCTTTATCAAAAACAACTTCCGAAACTCTATGTTTCAACTTCCTGGCTTCTTTATAACGTTTACCACCACTTAATAACTCTCTATTCGGTTTTCCCATGGTTAATTATTTATAACTTTGTTATATACTCTTTTAAAGTCGGTATGTGTTTTATATCTATATTACATAAATTCATTATAACAAAAAAAAAAAAAAAAATTTACAAAAACCAGTTTTTGGAAATAAATTTTCATGTTGAGATCTAACAGTGAAAAAAACAAAAATATTACGTAATCGTGTATCAAATTTAACAGATCTCTTTATTGATAAACTCACATATATATATATACATTATGATTTAGAATTCCTATTTATCATCATTTTCAATACCCATTTCTTTCATAACAGATTTGATCGTAGACTGCTTCTGATCAGCAATTAGCTGAATTAAACACATACTCAAATCTTTCAATTCATTATATTGTTTCAATTGTCTAATATGACGTTTCATTTCCTTTTCGTAATTTTCGCTTGAAACTTTTTTTGATAATATATCATCATGTTCAAGAGTGACATCTGTTTCACCTAATTCTTCAGTGAGTTTCAAATGTTCCTTCTTTAGTTCATCTAGCGTAATCTCTAGTTGTTCAATTTTTTGTGTAGATTGTTTATTATGAGCCTCTAAAGATAATTTTTTATTCATGTTTTTATTATTTCCAATTATCCCCATTGGTTCTTGCATGATGGAATTATAAAAATTATTAATAATGATTATTTTTGTGCTCATTCAACAAAAATTTATTGATTGTATCCTTAAAGTAAAAGGAAGTAATGGCACGTCAAATTGAATAAAAAAACGGAGTATGGAGTATGTAACCATTAGATGCGCTCATCACAGTAGATCTATTTTTTAAATTTTACAAAATGTGTAGTTCCCAAGATAGGAAATTTGAAAATCATGTTGCGTATGTAGTATGTATGAATTGTGAATTGTGCTATCGTTTCACGTCAATATGTATATTTTAATGATCAATCCAAGAATAAGCTATACAAATAATAATATTAACTAGTAATCTCAACTAAGTCATCTATATGAGTGGCATATATACGTCAATAAATAGATTCTAAATAATATTGCTGTGGCTAATTTCTCGTTCTTTGAGTTTGCTCAATTGCATTTCCATCATCTCTATTGTGTCTTTAAGTTCTTGTTCAGACATTTTTCTTTTGCCAGCCTTTTCTAATGGTTCCCTAAATCTATTTCTATGTCTTGATTTCTTAGAATAAGATGGTGTTTTTACGCCATCAATTTCAGTAGGTTTAGACATCAATTCACGTTGTTCAATCCACTCCCATAAGCTAGATTCACTCATTAACATCCTATTATTAGAATATAGTTCATAACCATCAGACTTTTTATGAGATTTAAACTTCTCAGTCAATACTATTGCAAATAATACTACAATTAAGAATAGTTTAAAATCAAACTGTTCTATTATCAAGTCTAAATAACTTTTTTGTTCAGGTTGTCGTACTGGCTCGATAACTTCTGTAGGTGTTTCAACAGTAGTAGCGCTGGTTTCCTCCTTAGTATGTTTCTTCCCTTTGTCTTTCTTCTTAGATTTACTTGGAGATGAATTAATTGAGCCACCAGATGCAATTTTTTTCTTCAGTTCTGAAATTGCGATACCCATTGCTTCCTTTTGGCCCGAAATAGTACCTCTTTCAATAGCACCTTTAATCCAAGATTTACCAGTCCATACAATAGTAGTAGCAACAAAAAATGTAGTGCTATTATTTGGACCCCAACTTAAATATACTTTTGTCTTAACTTTAAATGCATTACCAGATGGAACATCTGGAGATTCGGTGATTTGATAAACCAAACAATTTTTGGAGAAGTCTTTATGATCTATAGCTTCTTCAACAATACATTTGGTTTGTTTAGGACCAACTGGACCACCATTAATTGGCTTAGTATATTGATATAATCTTTTATTACCTGAAAATTTAGGAATATCTCCTATATCATAATTTTTTTGAACTTTCAATAAGTTCTTTAAAAATGTGACATCTTCACCAAACATGAGATTATACACAACACCTAAAGGAGCTGGAATTGTTTCCTCTATAATTTTTGTATCAGATGATTCTGCTGTGTATCCATTAGATGTTGGTGCATGTGTTTTAGGGCCTTCAAATGATAAACCATTAAAAAGATTTTCTGCATTTTCTGATTCTACAGCAGTTGTTGATTCAGTATCTTTGGAATTGTCATCTGCACCTTCTTTAACCATATCTTCTTGATCTGAAATGCTTGTATCAGAACTGTCATCGTTATTATTATTATTATTATTATTATTATTATTTTCTGTTGTATTTACAGTTGCATCTGTTTTTCTATGAGATTTTGTATTTTCATCACCATCATCATCATCAGAATCGTTGATCGATACACTGTCTAATGAATCAACATCATCATCAATATCTAAATCAATTGTATCAAATCCATCACTATTAATATTTGCCTTCCAAACTTTACTAATTAATGAATATGTTGGATCTCTAGACATAAATGAAGCAAAAATATATTTATTATGTAAGTTACTAAATTCAATTGCATTTGGGATACCTACAGTTTTTTTTTTCTGAATCTTCAAAATAGCATTTAATGGAATAGTTAAGCGAGTAACCAAACCTATGATATTTGAATGGAATGATATATGATGCTCACTAAGATATAATCTACCTTGAACTAAAATTTCCTTTCTGTAAGCACATGCAAAGTCTTCAATAAAAACTTCATTTGCTGGTAAACTTGAAAATAAGGCATGAAACGCCTCTTGTCTTTTATCACTAGGAGCTTTGATATCTAATTTATCAAATAGAAAATCCTTCTTTTTTGACTCAGGATCACCATCTAAATAATCTTCTACACCAGGATTGGATGTGATTCGGGTAACTGAAGCAACAGAATCATAAGATTTTCTATTACTTGGAAGCGGTAATTTCAACTTCTTTTTTAAACTCATGCTGTTAGCCATTAAAACACTAGAAGCGAGATTGTCACCTGCTCCTCCTCCCCCTTCTTCTTCCTCGGATAGTATAGAGGATAAAGAATTTCTAATTGTTTGTTTTCTTGGCAATGGAGACATTGATGACCTTGCCCTGGATGTAAGTGGTAAAGATTTTATGTTTTCTTGGTTATTATTATCAAGCAGAAAACCTTCAGAAGCTGAAATAACCATATCCTCATTATGTGGAAGTTGTAGTTTGTTTATATTGATAGTAGAATTGGTTTTACCATCAGAAGAAGTATTTAAAGGATTGTATTCAGGAATGCTAAGATGTTTTTGATCAGTTAAAAGTTGAGTTTGATTTTTTGGAAATGCATCCAAGGATAAACTGCCTTGACCTAGAGTTGTTATTAAAGCTTTTTTGACAGGTATAAATTTAACAGCATCCAAAGCTTCATTTCTTGGGGAAGGATTGGCTTGTGATGAAATTGAAGATGAAATTGTATGGTCATCTAATTCTGTACCATCATCTTCGTCTTCATCTATGTCTCCGTGTCGAGTCAAATCTTGAAAAGACTTCAAATTCAATGTATTCATCAAAGTTGAAAACAGACCATTATGTTGATTTGAAGAGTCATTGTTAATTTCATTCTCACTCATTGAGTTTCCATTTGAAGCTGGATTTATAGTTTCATCTTTTGTTAATGAAGATGAAGATTGATGTGAAGAGCTTTGTAGGGTAAATAATGATTTTGGGTGGCGCTTTGTTAATCTTCCATTTAGTTTATTATGCAAAAAATCGTGATGTTTTGAATTATTTTGGTTATCATTAGGGTCTATATTTGTTGTACTATTTGCAGCACTGCCAATGTCGAAATCTTCATCTTCATAATCTTTGTCGGAATCTTCATCTTCATCTTCATCTTCTTCGGTATTGTAATAAGACATTCTCCTTGGGCTATGGCTCTGGCTACTACCAATTAATTTTCTTCTAACAGCGTTAAATTCTTCTTGTTTTGATTTTGTGGCCTCTAAACTATTCATAGGTGGTAATGGAGGTACTTTTGAAAGATCTAATTGTTCTCCATTAATAGTAAAAGTTCTATTGGTTCCTGTTGAATTTTTTAATGTAAGATTATTAGGAACTGAGATAGACTTCCCTATTCTACTATTGGGCTTCGTAGCATTAAGAGCATTTATATCCAAAGAATCTCTACTTTTAATTCTCATTGATTGGGACTTTGTCAGTGAGTCCCTTTTGTCTTTACGTCTAAATAAGTTTGTAAATGAATGATTGTGTTTTCTTTTATTATTATTACTATTATTATCAACATCAACAGAATCCGAATCCGAATTATTCCGTTTTAGACGGAAACTATTTGAATGGCCAGAAGACATTGTTATACCTAATCTTCTAATGATTAAGATTATTGGAAAGAAAGTTAACGGGAAACAGACAGATTCTCTTTGGGAATGTGTTTATCCTATGTATAAGAAAGTGAAGATAGAATTGGACTAATTATGAAATTTGGAAGACGAAAGGGAAAGGTGTGTATTTGTTCGGTGGGTGGTGTCGGGAGTATTCAACATTAAACAGCAAGCAGCAAGCAAGCAGCAGGTCAAGGCCCGACTTCCGAGGTGAGCTTAACTGAGAATTAAAAATGAGCTCAAAACTTAACACTGTGGCCAGCGCCAAAGGCGGCAAAGGAGTGAGTAACGAGTAACGGGCTAAATGCGTATAATATTAGAGTAGTGGCTATATATAAAAGTAAAGAAGTAAAGAAGTAAAGAAGTAAAGAAGTCAGAAACTAGGCAAGTGAAGAATATAAAATACAACTAATAATAAAGGTTAACGATCTTCTGCCCATTCGTTTTCCCTTCTGATTGCAGCTTCTTCTTCAGGTGTAAAGTCATTAACAATGTTAAATGTCTTTCTGATTTCTTCAGGAGATTTTCCTCTGATCATTTCGGCTACAATCTTGCAACCGGCATTAAGAAGAGGTTTGATATTCAAATAATTAGCAGCTAATATAATTTCGTAAAGCATCTCTTGATCTACATTAAGGAAATTCTTATCCCATGGATCAATAGGAGCTGATTTTTTAGAATCATCTTCTTGATCATCATCTGGGAAATCTGTGTTCTTATAATGTTCACACCATTCCAATATGTTTTTCATCACAGCAGAACGTACATTTTGTGTAGGTACTTCAATGACATCTTGGTCTTCATCATCACTTTCTTCTTCACCATCTGCTGGTAATAAATTCTTGAGCATATTCTTGATGAGGAGGGACTTTTCAGCGACTTTTCTCTCCACATTGAAACGGTCGTTGTCAGATGTAATAATAACAATGGATCTTTCAGCAGTCATGATTAATTTTTGATGTTACTCTGTAGTAAGTATTTGAATATGCACTTAAAACTGGCTTCTTAGTATTTATTGTTTTATTCTTGTCAACATTCAACATTTAAATTCTGTCCAAACTCGCAAGGGCAAAGACCAAGGAACAAATACCTGAAATATATGACATCTGCTTACGTCATCAGCGCACTTTTTTTTATTCTTTTTTTTAATTTTTTTTTTAATAATTTCATGTTTTTGTCTCGTGAAAAAAAAATTAAAAATTTTTGGTTTTTCACTATTAGATTAGATTTTTTTTACAAGTGAATGAATGAAAAGTTAAGCAACAAATATATATATATATATATAATATTTCACTTAACAATTACAAATGGTTGCTACAAAGGAATATATATTAGGAAAGGTTTATAAATACCTTTGCTTTGAAGGTTTACAAAAGTCTGCGGATGTGTTGTTAAATAATGCACAATCCAGCGGTTATAAAATCAATACTGAAAAAGTTGGTGTTGAATCAGTTACATTAGAAGACTTTTTTGAAAATG
>JAJMEW010000200.1:45136-88553 GCA_030574395.1 Pichia californica
ATAGTGATTCATCCGATAGTGATTCATCTGATAATAGTGATTCATCCGATAGTGATTCATCTGATAATAGTGATTCATCCGATAGTGATTTATCTGATTCAAAATCTGACACCGAGAACAAAAAAAAGAGAAAGAATGATTCTGAAGAAAAAACATCTAGTAAAAAACCAAAGAAATCTGCCGAATCAGAATCCGAAACATTGAGTGATATTTCTCCCGAACCAACAGCATCCAATACAAATACGAATGTAATTCCAGAAACTGTTGATGAACTGCTTCCAGGTCAAAAGAAACATTTCTCCAGAATTGATAGATCTAAAGTTTTTTTTGAATCCAGAGAGCTAACGGATAACACATACCAAGGTGCTGCTGGTACCTGGGGTGAAATGGCAAATGATAAATTAGGTAGAGTTAAGGGTAAAGATTTTACTAAGGGTAAGAATAAGATGAAAAGAGGTTCATACCGAGGTGGATCTATCACTATGAGTGTTGGTAGTTATAAATTTCAAGATTAATCAATAATAAGTAATATAAACATTTTGTAGATTGAATATTATATAGCTGAAATACATTTTTATTTTTTTTCTTTCAAAATATTGTATAGATGTCTATGCTAAATGTCTCTGATGTCTTGAAGGAAGACAATTTTCTTCTTGCAAAAATTGACATTTGCTATATATTTCCTAATTGGGTAATATAAAATGGGAAAGATAATTTATTTTTTTTTGATAAAAGATATTTTTTTTTTAACTCTGAAAATGTTACTCGCTATAAAGTGGTCCTATAAAATTTACTTGGTACAGACTATCAAATATTAGCCTTGAATAAAATTTATGCTATACAATTTAGTACTATTCAATTTTCAGAATTTTGTTTCTGTATGAGTACTTTATTCATTTTTTTATGAATATATTTTTTTGTTTAACTTTTTTGTTAAATCTTTTTTTTTTATTATAATAAGTTATATATATAATTTAATATGTATCGTATTGCTCTTGATAAAAGATACATATTAATCTTTCAATCATCTGATTAGAAATCGGATAATGTAGTTTTTATTGAATTTATAGTATTCCTTGTTTGCAAATATAATAAATTTTATGAATATATTTGCTTTTAACATTTCATTTTTGGTTAATGAATAACCAACTATTTCTTTTGGCTGCATTGAATCAAATTTACCGACCTTGTGTATTCTTATCACCTCTTTACATTTAAAGAATGCATGATATTGTACTCCTTGTAGATTACAAAATGCACACGGATGATAAAAATTTGGGGTTAGAATACCTACATATAAATCAAAAATTGCGTTAAAACCTGAATGATTTTTATTGTGTTCTTTTGAAATATTATGCATGATTTCTTGCCATTTTATTTCATCAATAGATATGTATTGTTTCCAATAAGATAAGTTTTTATTTAAAGAAGAGTGATGGAGGTAGTAATTCTTAGACGAATGCCTAAAGGAATTATCACTTATGATGATGACAGGTTCTTCTTTTTCATAAATATTACACGGTATTGTTTCCGTTAGCATATCCTGATATGTTGATTGATTGTATGAAGAATACTCAAAAGATAATTGGGGTACGTCTTCATTGATGTGAACCAAATGATACCAGCTTTCTAAGTAATGATTTATATTGAAATAAAATGGTATTCGTGGTAGCTTGATTTCCCTATGCGGTAAAGAATAGTTGGGTTGTGATAGGAAGTTAAACATCCTGACATCTAAACCTGGATCTTCTAGTGTCAATTGTTTTTGTTTGATTAGTATTAGGAAAAAATCATATTTTTTTTTTTTTTTAAAAATTTTAATAATATTACTCGCTATATATATATATGCGTCGCTCGTCCCATTGCCGGAAATCCGGTGTGAGTTTCGGAGATATGGAAAGACGAAAGACTAAGAACAAACTGAGAACTGAAGGCCCCCCAAAACCTAAAAAGCTGGGGAGATTATTGCTACTGTAACTGATTGATTCTGCTTTTTCACATCAATTTTTCTTCTTGTTTTTCTATATATATACCAAAATTCGTATATAACAACACATAAAACCCAAACTAAAAATACAGCAATGACCCAAGAAACTAAAAAACTTATTGAAATTTTATCAAAATATGCAACTTGTGACATGTCTGATGGGTTGGTTAAGTACAAACACAAATATGGTGGGACTCTACCAAATTTGAATAGATATTCCAAAAATACAACTGGAAAAACTATGGTTGGTAAAGCTTATACAATTTTATTTGCTCCAAAAGATGATCCAAGAGAAGCAATTGGTGGAGGTTATATTGATAAGTTACCAGAAGACTCCGTATTGGTTATTGCAACCACTCTTAACTTACAAAAGAAAGATGCACCATTCACAAAAATGTCTAATGCTTTATACGGTGGGTTGATGTCAACCAGGGCCCAATATTTAAAAAGTAGAGGTACTGTTGTCTTCGGTAGGGTTAGAGACATTGATGAACATTTGGAATTACAAAGAGATGTTTTCTCTTATGGCATAGGATCAGCAGCACATGGTCCTGTTGTAAAGATGGTTGGTATCAATGTTCCTGTTGAAATATTAATTGATGGTTATCCGGAACCATTTATTGAAACCATTAATCCTGGTGATATCATTATGGGTGATGATAACGGTGTTGTCAAGGTTCCCGATAACGAAGAATTAGGTTCAATTTTAGAATACATTCCAAAAAGAGTTCAAGCAGATACTCTTGTTAAAGAAGACATTCTCAAAGGTGAAGAATGTAATCCAGCACAAAAAAAAAGAAGAGTCGGACTTTAATCTATTATTATCTACATATTTTTTTTTTGATGACTGCTTATGTAAGATTTTTGTGTAGCGTGCCCTTTTTTCTAGAAAAAAAAAGCAAAAATTAGGCTTTAGACAGTCATCTTGGTTCTAGAAAAATTTGGAGAGATAATTTGTTACAGTATTTATGTTTAACTTTATCTGTTATTATTCTATCTGTATCGTATATATAAAAGCAAACAATCACTCACATAATGGTAGCAGACACAGTATATTATGATCTCCTTCAAGTGAAGACTAATGCGACAGAACTTGAAATTAAAAAGTCTTATAGAAAATTAGCAATTAAATATCACCCTGATAAAAATCCTGGTGATGATCAGGCAGCTGAAACTTTTAAAAAGATAAGTGAAGCTTATCAAGTCTTAAGTGATAAAGAACAAAGGGCCAAATATGATCAATTTGGTATTCAAGAAGGTGGAAAACAAGATATGGTTGATCCTGAAAAATTTTTTGATGATATATTTGGTGGTGAATCATTCATTCCTTATGTTGGTGAATTAACATTATTGAAAAATTTGACAAAGGAAATGGAGCTTGAGCATACACAAGAGGCAGAAAGAGAAGCATCTAAATTAGAAACTGAAGAAGCAGAACGTTATTACGAAGCTAATAAGTTAGATATTCCTGCGAGTAGACTTTTAGGTGATGATTCTCTTGTTAATTTATCTGCTGAAGAACAACAGAAGATAGTAGATGCAGAAAGGAAGAAACTTTATGATGCTGAAAAAGAAAGAGTTGAAGCTGAACAGCAAGCACGTAGAACCGAAATTCAAGATGAATTAACAAAAAAATTAATAAATCGATTGTCATTATATACAGAAACTGATAAATCCAAAGATGTTATTGAATCTGTAAAAGAAAAATTTAAATTAGAAGCAGAAAATTTAAAGATGGAATCCTTTGGTTTAGAATTATTGCACACTATTGGTGAAATTTATTATAACAAGGCGAATACATATTTAAAATCGCAAGATACATTTCTGGGTATAGGTGGATGGTATGGTTCTTTGAAGGAAAAGGGGGGAATAATCAAAGATACTTACTCTACAATTAGTATAGCACTTGATGCGCAAAGTACCATGCAAAAGCTGGCTCAAATGAATGAAAGAATAGAGAAAGAGGCTTCTAAAGAAAATAAAGATGATGATAATACTGAAACAGCTACTGAAAATGAAAATAAAACTACTGATAAGATAAAACTTGAAACCACAACAGAAGAAACAAAAGAAGAAACAAAAGAAGAAACAAAAGAAGAAACCAAAGAAGAAACCAAAGATGGAAAAGAGAAGACAACAGAAAAAGAAAAAGAAGAATCTTTACCTACAGCTGAGGAAGTTGCAGAAATGGAAAAGCTACTTATGGGTAAAATTCTAGCTGCTGCATGGAGGGGGTCTCATATGGAAATATCTTCTAATTTGAGAGAAGTTGTTTCTAATGTTCTTCATGATGAAACCGTTTCACTTTCAAAGAGGAAAGAAAGAGCAGAAGCATTAAAGATAATTGGTACCGTTTTTAAGAATGTCGAAAGATCTAAATGGGAAGCTGAAGAAGCTAAGATTTATGAAGAATTAGTTGCTGAAGCAACCCAAAAGAAAAATAAGAAGAAGTAATATTTTTAACCTTAATAGATAACATTATGTTTAAGAAAACTGAGTGCTTATACAGTTTTATTTTATAGCTATCGACATGCATGCATGCATGTATGTAACTAAATACATTTTGCTAAAAGAAAAATTGATTAATAATATAATGTATATATAATTCGGAAGTCAATTCAGACTATTTATGTACAGAGAATTAGAGGTTTTATAACAGATTTACTAAAAGGTATAAAAAAGAAAATGGGAAAGTCATCATTATTATTTTTCAATAGAATAATAAATCTTTCTTAAGTCAACGACCTTCTTACCTCTCTCTAATGCCATTTCTTCAGCTGTTTTTTGCTTTAATAAAGCTTCCATTGTACATTTGACGACATTCATCTTCTTTCTGGATCTATAAACTTTAGATGATAAATCTTTAATACCTGCACATTGGGCTAATTCAAAAACCATTGGGTTACATCTTAAGCCAGATCCAGGTGGGGCTGATCTTAAATGGATAACTGATGCTCCAAATTTGTGTTCAATATTACCAAAAATTGTTCTATCTTCTAATCTTGGAATTTTAACTAAATTTTTAACAGCTTGCCAATGTGCTTTTAAAATGGCAGTACCTGGTTCTTCAGGATCTTTACCTTCACCAATACCAAGCATACCATTACCATCACCAGCGCAAACTAAAGCATAGAAAGAATTAATTTTACCTTTAGAAGTTTGATTTCTAACAGTTTTCAAAACTAAAGTTTTAACTTTTAAACCCATAATATATCTTTCATTAAAACCAGTTGCTAAAGATAATTTCTTTGCTAATTCACCTAATTCAGAACGTTTTTCACTACCTTCAGTATCTAAAATTTGATTTTTTGGAATATCAACTTGATTTGGTTGAGAAATTTCAGTAAATGAATTTGGATTCGTTATTTTATGATCAAAATAATCACTTTTCTTTGTAAAATCAGTCATAAAATGAGGTGCAAATTGAACTGGATTTAATTTTCTTTTAGCAAAATGTTTTGGTTCAATAAAAGTTTCAGCTTTCAGAATTGAATCAACAACTTCAGGATCATAATATTTAAGTAAATATTGCATATGGTTAAGTTTCTTAGATTCAGCATTTGAAACTTCCTTTTGCAGTATTATTCTCGAGCTGGAGATCATACGTTTACTTACAATTGGTAGCATGGTTGTATGATATATTGACTGTTATATGTATTATGTATTTATTCAGATTTAAAACTCATTAAATTAATCATCACATTACTTTCAAGTATTCTCTTTTCATTATAGTCAACGACGATTTTACTGAGCGAAACCTGAAAATGAAAAGTAAAAAGACAATAAAATACCAAGTAGGAAAAAGAAAAAAATGAGAAAATAGAAAATAAAATTTGCGTCGATCGACTTCATTAAAAAAAAATCAAGCAATATTTCCAGCCCACAGCAAAAAATAATTCAACTTTAGATTTTCGATTTTCGGAGTTTTGAGTTTTGAGCCTCCCGTTAAAGACAGCGGTTTTTGCTGATCCTTTTTTAAAGGTTCTTTCAATGGATAGATCTTGTAAAATCATATATATATATATAATGAATAGATACATATAAACATATAATAAAAAATATTATATATAAATATGAATCTGAAAGATAAAATCAAAGGATTGTTTTCACAAGAAAATAGAAAGGACAAGCAAAAAAATTAATCAGAAACCAGCTAATGATAAAGCCAAACTTTATGCACAGACTTACTTTAAACTTTATGATCAAAATTATAGAAAATTTAAAAATCAATTACCTGATAGATCATAGTATGAACAATATGATTATATAAATAACACGTCATATACCCTATTTTATGATAAGATATATAAAAAAGTTTACATTGATCTTTACGATAAACTTTACGAAGTTTTATATGAAATGCTGTATGATGAACTGTATGATCAAATAAGTAAAAATAAAGATTATACTAGAGTAATGTTATTGGTTATATATAGAAAAATACTTGAGTATATAAATTTGTATTAGTGTGTATGTGAATATATACAGGTTAAAAAATATGGACAAGATTAAAGTTTCTTTGGTGCGATGATTGGTTGTGGTAAAATTTTAATTGGTTCTTTACCTAACATAACCTTAGACATAGATATATGAAGATTATCAACTTGTAATTGAGAATTTCTGTTCAAACCATTGACAACTACTTGTGCATTAACCTTTAATTGTTCAGTCTTATAAGTTTCCTTTGAATTGAAGATTAATTCAGGTCTTTCACCTCTAACAACGGTTGCAATGGTTGTTGCAATTTCATCTTCTGGTATATTTGAAAAATTAGATAAATTTGCTTTTGGCCTAGCTAAGTTATTTGGTAATGTTGTATTAGAATATGGATAAAGTAAACCATTGTATGGTAAGTAATTTACATTTTTCTTTTCGACATCATTTAATTTAAAACCTCTCTTGGTTGTAATTTGTTCCAAAGCTCTCAATATACGAGATTTAGCATCATATCCTAACTTATCTTTGGATAATTCTAATTCAGATTTGGAAATTTGTGTTGATTTATAAATATTTGGAATATCTTTAAATTTGGAAAATTTATTAGAATCTAAATCATAAGATTCAGCTTTATGAACAGCACGCGAATGTAGGAAGCTGTAAACTGAATTTTCGTTGGTGTTTAAATTAATATTTTTAGATGGATTTAATTTACTTCTAATATATAAAGCTCTAGCTTCTTGTAAATCAGCAAATGATAAACCAATATTGTTCAATTTTGTTTCAGATTCAGTATTTCCGGTAACAGTCTTTTTTGGATTTTTGAATCTGTCAAAGTGTGAAACTGTTTGAATGGTTCTTGAAACTGAATCTGTTCCTCTCTTTTTCTGATTTCCTTCTTTATTAAAATTTCTTGAATCAGTTTTTTTGAAACTTTGAAAAGAATTGTCCTTTGTGTATGGTTTGGAATTTCTTTTTTGTCCATTATACATCTTTTTTTTACCCTTTGATTGAGAAATCATTGTTTGATTACCATTTGATGGAGAAGATTTAGTATTGGTAATACTGGCTAATTTTTCAAGCAATGTGTCCATCTTAGGGGTGGAACTTGCTTCACCTGCATCTGTAGCAAATGATCTCACTTGGGAGAGCACTTTAACACTACGTCTAGTAAACATTGTTTGTTAAAGTAGATTGGATATTATATATGTGTATTATGTATTGATAACTTCATATATATATATATGTGATGTACAACACTCTTAGTTACCGATCCCATTTCATAATTCGCAATGTGTAGTGTATCTTCAATGTTCACCTGCCTCCAGCGGCCAACAAGAATTTTGCTTTGTCTCTAGTTCCTAGGTCCTAGGCCGGGTAACTGGCAACCGCGGCAACCGGCAACTTTAGCGTCGATCGACTTTTTATTTTATATGTTTGGCGTTTTTATATCTCCCGTACCAACACGGAACACAGAAAACCCTTCCCGGTGGTACACGTACCCAATACCCAAAATCCAATACCCAATGTCCGATAGATCAAACGATTCTCGTACAAACACGGGAAAAAATTTTGTCTCGGAGTTTTCTGCTTTTGCTGTTGGTCGGATCGTGAAACATGATTCAATCGAAGAAGTTAGTGGTGGTTGATGGTAACTGGTGATTTGTTTAGAGACATATATATATATATATATTGATAAAATAGAATCATATTGCACTTGAACTTTTATTTCTATAATACTTTATATATTTATTTTTTATAGCATTTTGTATTCTTATCAGAATAAGTGCCATACATACATGCTATATACTCATGTTTGAATTTTCCAACCTACCAATGGAGCTTCAACTCTATTTCATGGACTTTGTTCCTTCTCGTACTCTTGTCAGTGTACTAGAAACAAATAAACAACTCAACCAACTTGCGTTATCTTCTTTAATATCAAACATCAACAAATTAACATCTCCTGAAAATGAAACCATATATATTAGCATTTTTTCACCTCAAAACAAAAATAGAGTTATTGAAACTTTTAATACAATATGTGTCTCTAATCCGTCATCTCAGATATCTACACAATTACCAACTCCAACTTATTCAAAAGCGAAGCAAAATTCATTAGTTGATATGACACAAGTTTCCCATAAATTATCATCACTTATAGAAAATTTAGGTAATCCAATGTTATTTCAAACTTCATTATGTAAACAACAAAACAACTATAATAATTATAATTCAATTTTTCAAATTGGTAATTTACAATCTACGAGAGATCCTCTAAATTTTGATGATAAAGAAATAAAAATTATTGATTCTAATATAATATCATCAAATTTTCACTTAATTGTTAATAAAGATGAACCATTTATTAAATTTAATATAGATATGAAAAAGTTGAATTCAAATGAAATGAATTCATTATTCAAATTTAGCTCTAAATTACCTCAACTCGAAAATGAAAACTCCTCTATTCAAGGACAAATTTTTTCTGAAAATAATGCAATTACTATCGATTATATATTAAAGAAGGGTATTGAAATTCCACCAAGAAATGATTATGATTATGATGTTTTTTATAATTATGAAATTGAATTTGGTAAAATTCATATTAACAATACTTATTTTATGAACTGTATGGAAAATTTTACCGTATGATTACTCATGTTGCATTTATATACAATTTGTATACTTTTATACCCATCTCTCAATATATATATATATAACACCAATTAATAAATAATAATGATTTGAAAATAATATGTACGATTGACTAACAGTCTTTGGCCCTTAGCCCTTAACTCTCAGTTCGAGTCCCACAACGCGCTTTTCTCATCCAAAATTTCTTCTTAATTAGTTTTTCTTCTGATTGAGAAGTTCAGTCTGTTTTAATAGATTCAGATTGTTGTTTCTACTCATAATAATATATTATGTTTTGACATTTTAATTTCTTGGTTTACGTGTTTTTCTTACGTTAAGTTTATTATCAGCATTAGCATTCAAAACAAAACTTATTCAACTAACATGGCGACTGGTCTAGTTTGTAAAACATGTGGTGGTAGAGAGTTTGGTAGAGAAATTCATACTGCCTCTGGTGATTTAGCATGTATCAATTGTGGTACTGTTATGGAAGAAAATCCAATTGTTTCTGAAGTTACATTTGCGGAAAATGCTGCTGGTGCAGCTACAGTTCAAGGTTCTTATGTTAGTAATGATCAAACACATGCAAATTTTGGTAATGGACGTGGTTCATTAGAATCAAGAGAACAAACAATTCAAAATGGTAAAAGAAGAATTAAAAATGTTGCATTATCACTTGGTATACCTGATCATATTTCTGAATCTGCACATCAATGGTTTAAACTTGCATTAACTAATAATTTTGTTCAAGGTCGTAGAAGTCAAAATGTTATTGCAGCATGTCTTTATATTGCATGTAGAAAGCATCATACTCATCATATGTTGATTGATTTTTCTTCAAGATTACAAATTAGTGTTTACGCTGTTGGTGCAACATTTTTAAAAATGGTTAAAGCATTACATATAACAGACTTACCACTAGTTGATCCATCTTTATTTATTCAACATTTTGCAGATAAATTAGATTTTGGATCTAAAAAGGTTAAAGTTATTAAAGATGCAAGAAAAATTGCACAAAGAATGTCTGATGATTGGATTCGTGAAGGTAGAAGACCAGCTGGTGTTGCTGGTGCATGTATATTATTAGCAGCTAGAATGAATAATTTTAGAAGAACGCATTTAGAAATTGTTGCCGTTACACATATTGGAGCTCAGACAATTCAAAAAAGATTACAAGAATTTAAGAAAACACAAATTTCTAATATGACTATTGATGATTTTAGAGATGATGAAAAATTAAACGAATTTCAAAAACATTCTTTACCTCCATCATTTGGTAAAGGACGTGAAGAGTATATAAAACGAAAGAAAGAAATTGAACAATTTGATCAAATGGAAGATGCAATGTTGAATGATCCTGTCTTGGGTGCAATGTTAGAAGACGCAGATATATCTGAAGATGATATTCAATATCATATTAAGATGATTTTAGGTCGAAAAAAGAAAGAACTAACTAACAAAGTAAATGCCACGTTGGTTTATAAGGATGGTGTGAATAAGATTCAAATTGACGATGAAAACTCTGTTAGAATAGAACCAAATTTAGAATTAGATTTTGATTTTATTAGTGATCCAACAACTATTATTCAAAAACATGAAAAAGAGCTTTTAAAAATGATTGAAATGAATAGACCTAGAAACTTGGCATCAGCATTGCCTACTACTGAAGAAATTTTAAAGAGAATTCCTGATGATGAAGAAAACGAACAATTCAAAGTAATGTTGGATGATGAAGAATTAGATGCTTTTATTTTAACTAAGGAAGAAAGTGAATTAAAAGAAAGATTATGGACAGGATCTAATCAAGAATTTTTGTTAGAACAGGAAAAGAAAAGGTTGAAGATGGAAACTGATAAGGTTGCTGGTCATACTTCACAAGTACGTAAACGTCGAAAGAAGAATGATGATGATACTATGAATGCAATTGAAAATTCAGGTTCTAGTTCTGGAATGGGTGGTTTAGCTGGTCTTATACGAGCCAATTTGTCTGGTAATTCATCTGCGTCAGATAACGCCAAAGCATTATTAAATAGTAAGACGCTGAGTAAGAAGATAAACTATAATGCAGTTAACAATCTATTCGATGATTAGTTTGAGATTTCATTGCATATATGTATACTTATTTCAGTTTTTGTTTTGGTGGATTGGAGTTTAGATATTCAGAAGCAAATATCAGTTTAATTAGTGCATAAGGCTTGTGACACATTGCTAATGTACCTAACAGGGTTGTATAAATATGTACATGTATATGTATATGTATAATAATAATGTTTATTAAATTAATTAAGGGGTAATATATATATATATATATATTTTCAAAAAAAAAGGCGAAAGGAAAGAGTAAATGTAGCTTGTTATAAAGTTTGAGGGAGGAACGTTAAATTTAAAAACACAAGAATTGATTTGAGAAGATAACATAAAAAAAGTCGTAACATGATGAATAATTTATCAACTATAATGGTCTGCCGTTGAAACTAACACGTCCTAAACCGTTACAATTCGAACAACGTTCTAAATCGAGAAAGAAATGAACCATACCACGTCCATTACATCTTGGACAAGGAATACCTCCGATTCTTGGATCACCTGGTTGGACAACCATAGGTGTTGGTGCATTTGTATATCTGGGCAGGACTGTTGCTCCGGGTGGTAATTTCACTACATTTGAGTTAATTGGTTTAGGTTTT
Organism: Pichia californica; assembly: GCA_030574395.1. NCBI lineage: Eukaryota > Fungi > Ascomycota > Pichiomycetes > Pichiales > Pichiaceae > Pichia > Pichia californica. The sequence goes on from JAJMEW010000200.1 coordinate 56,885, forward strand.
GGTTTATTTTTAACTAATTTCTCCAATTCTGATTGTGTGGATGGAGGAATTGATTGAGGACGGAATCTACCCCAACAACTTTTACATGGATGACCATTTTTTTTCTTATATCCCATATTATCACACTTGGAACAGCGGTAAGATGAGGGATATTTCCATGGTAAGTATGGATTTGGATTTATTGGTGTAGGTTTGACCGATGATGACTTGCTAAAACTATGTGTAGAACCTGCACCAGTACCGGAAGCAGTATGAACAGATGTATTTGTTGTTGTTTGTGATACTTTTGTTGAAGAAGGAGCTGCAGGTCTTGAATATTTTAAACCATATCCAATAGGTTGGGAATTTGATTTTGTTGAAGTGGCTGTAGTTGCAGTTGGTGCAGAATTTCTAGAAGGAGGCGGAGCAGCAGGTCTTGAGTATTTCATATCAGAAGTCGTTGAATTATTTGAATTTCTGTTTGGAGTTTGTAGTGGCCTATTGGAGTTAGTTGAAGGCGTATCTTCATCAGCAATTGAAGGATCTGCCATGGCTTCATCGTATGATGGTGGAGGTTCTGATGGAAGATTCACGTTAGGATCAAAAACGTTCAGATCGTCAGCACTGGGGGTATGGGTATAGTTGTTATTTGGATTTTTTTCAGACATAACTAATAGAGAATCAATAAGCTGGTGTTTCCTATTTGGTATTTGGTATTTGGTAACTTGTGCAATAGATAATTGAAAAGGAAAAGGCCGGTATTGCCATCTTTTAGAAGAAAAGAATTGGAACAGAATGAAATAGAAATAAATGACAGAAACCAGAAACAGTAATCTCAGGCGATATACAAGATACAAGTGAGCCTCCTTCCCCCTTCCCTTTTGTCGGAACATGACTGAAGAAGCGCACTATAAATAGTGCGTACTGAGGGAAGATCGCTACAGTTACTATATTGGGAAGGTCACTTCTCTAATGTATGATAAGTCATTTAAAGTAGAAGGTACAAGTAAGAGCAATAAATGAAATGTATAATCAGTTATACATGGAAAGACATAAATGCCTAAATTAGTGACAACGATATAGGAAGACCGTTATGTATAAGGTAAAAATTAATACCGTATTCCGGAAGACCGGTGAAACTCAGCATCTGACAGAAGTGATCTATAACATTATATAGAGACGTAATAGAAATCCCAATGTGTATATGTATATGATTTGTTGGTGGTTCAGTGCATGATGGTAAATGCTGCTGATCAAGACCAAATCCAGACGTCTATAAATAGAGGACTAAATTCCCACTTCTCTCTGGTGAAGTGAAGAGCTCTCAAATGATTTTGTTGAAAAGAAGTAAGCTGAAGAGACACTCAAGTATGAATATACATTTGATATGTTATATACAATGAAGTTCGTATTTACTTTGATATCTTTTACCATTTTCCTGAGATATATTGTGTGATCTGGGTAGCTGGCTCTATAACCATATTCAAGTAACAGCGCCTATTCCTAACACCTTCTTTCTCTTGTTTCTCTCTTTGTTCGCGTTTTGTGTGGAGCTGGAGGTGGTACTGGAAACTGGAACTGGAACAAAACAAAAACGTCTTTCTTTTGTATTTTCTCTTTTGGCATGTTGTTGTTTATTTGTTTGTTTGTTTTACTTGTTAGTAGCACTTCTGCAGACACCGCATATCATCACATACACACAAATATGATTTGGCTTACACAGACTCAGAAATTCGGGGTGTTTTTCACCGCCGCAGGTACTCTTCTATTCCTTTTGGGTGTCCTTTCCTTATTTGATGCAGCATTATTAGCAATGGCCAACATATCCTTTCTTGTAGGAATATTTCTAATCATTGGTACTCAGAAAACACTCTATTTTTTTAGCAGGCCTCAAAAGATACGTGGTACAATTTGTTTTGTCATTGGTATACTTTTGATCTTGACTAAACACTCCTTTTTCGGTTTCATTATCGAATTTTTTGGTATCTTGGCCTTATTTGGTGAATTTTTTGCAACTCTAGTTCAATTCCTTAGATCAATGCCAATAATTGGACCCTTTCTATCGAATCCAGTGGTTGCTCCTGTTATTGACAAACTAGCTGGTGTCAAGGTCTTGCCAATATAAACTAAGCATGTCATTAGTCTTACTTTTTTTTAACCAACCAGTGTGATGAATAACCCAAGTGATGTACCAATTGAATTGACTCAGTCATCTCTATTTTCCTCGATTTTGTTTAAGTCATACTCTATGTACTATATATGTATAAATATATATATGCATGTAAAATAGCAAATAAATTCATATTACTAAATGACTGGCTTTGATTTACTGTTTTTTGTTTTAATTTTCTAATTGTCTATAGGTATACGTGACTATTTACAGGTTTTATTATAATAAATATCTTATTATGAGTTTCTATTTAGAAAGAACGCCATCAACGAGTCGGGCAAATTCTAAAACTTTATAATCTTGGCCGTGCTGTCCAACTAATTGGAATCCCATAGCACCTTCACAGTAAGGAATACTCATGGTTGGTAAGCCAGCTAGCGACATTGGTATAGTACATATATCATTCATGTATGATGTAACCGGATCAGTATTTTTAAAGTCTTTAACTAATGGAGGTTGAGATGTAGTTGTCGTAGGTACAATGATCATGTCAACACCGTTAGTACTCTTCAGTTGCTTTGTCTCAATTAAACAATGACGATCTCTAAAAACATCATTAAATTCATCAATCAACATCCCACGTACAGCTGTTGCTTTCATAAAGTGACTGTCAAATCCATATGAACTTAAAGCGTAGTTACCAAGAATAATACGACGTCTAACTTCTTCTCCAAATCCAGTATTTCTGGTTGTAACAAATTCAGGTTCAATGTCAACATTGCACTCAGATTCCAAAACACGATAACCATATCTTATACCATCGTATCTGCTCAAATTGGATGATGCTTCTGCAGTACATAATGTATAATATGTTGGTAAAGAATATTTAATTGATGGAACAGAAACTGGATACACTTCAATCAATTTAGATTCCTTCAATTTATTTAATAATGATTTCCAATATTTTTTAATACTTTCATCCATTTCCTCAATTTGGAATTCAACAGGAATTCCAATCTTAATTTTTTTCCCAACATTCTTTTTTGAATGTATTCTTTCAATTGCAATTTTTTCTCTTGTAGAATCGCTTAAGCATGATGGATCTTTAGAATCAGATAAATCCAGTGACATAAAAACTTTCCAAACTGTATCTAAATCTTTTGACATAATTCCAACAGTATCCAAACTTTGTGCATATGCAAGTAATCCCCAACGTGATATACGTCCATATGTTGGTTTAAATCCATAAATATTTGTATAGCATGCAGGAAGTCTGACGGAACCACCAGTATCAGATCCAATTGAAAAGTCGACTAAATCTAATGCAACAGCAGCTGCAGATCCACCACTTGAACCTCCAACAATTCTTTGCTCATTTGAAATTCTATCAAATGCATCATTATATAACTTTGGTTTGATATATGAATGTAATGATAAGTCTGAAGTATTTGTATAATCATTCATTATATCTGAAGATATTATTTCTCCATCATTTTCAGAAATAGAATCTTTTGTTGCAAAAGTTATTTCTTCATATGATTCAATCAAATCTCTCTCTTGTGGATATAATGGATTCAAAGTTGGTCCAAAGAAACCAGAAATTGTAGAATTACCCATGGCAAATTCATCCATGTTAGTCTTTCCTATACATGAAGAGCCTGATTGATTTAATAAAGAGGATACAGTTGAGTCAAATGGGGACACATATGATGAAAGCATCTTACTGGAACATGATGTTGGTTCATCCCTTGTTGTAAAATTATCCTTGATGGCATAAGTTAAATTTCCTAATGGTGCAAAAGGTGAATTGTCAGGTGGAGTCGGGTTACTTCGAATTGAAGTGAAAACATTATACCTTTTATTAATGTTTTGTATTTGTTTAATATTGGCTTTCATGTTGAATGGTGGGTTCGGGTCTATGAATTTTATACAAGAAGGAAGGAAATAAAATACCAGAGTTTCTTAGCAGTTGATGTATTTCCATCTTACATTAAAGAAGAAAATTGAGCGAGTTGAAAAGAAAATGGAGATTGTTTTGATGTTATTGAACATTTCACTTGCGGAGTTTTTAAGATATATATCTACATCAATACTAATACAAAAGCAAGAGAAAACCATGGCAAAGAAACAAAAGGTCATTACTCGTTTGAAGCCTATACCGTATACGTTAGTTGATTTGTCAACTTCGTTAAGAGAACCTCAATTTTCGCCTACACTAGTGATCAATAATGGACAAACAAATATTCAACTTTTTTCAACACCAGATTTACCTAATAATAAACGTGGATTTAAGTATATTTCATGTAGACCAAATCCCTATTTGGACTCTTTATTATATTCAACAACAGATTTGCCACCATATCATGTACATTGGTCATATTTTGATAGATCTCCGGAAATGTTTGTCGATGAGAAAATGACAACTGTAGGAACAAGAGATAACGACGGATGGAGAAGTACACGAGCAAATGTTGGTATAAGAGAAGGGACATGGTACATTGAATATAAAATTATTAATGGTATTAGTGATAAAGAAATAACTGAAACGGATAATGAAAGTCCTGCTAGTCATGGTTTAGATGAGATTTCCAGATCGGTTACTCCTATGCATAACAGCAATATGAACTCTTCTGCACATGTTAGAATGGGTATTGCACGTCGAGAAGCTGCGTTGGAAGCACCTGTTGGTTTTGATGGGTATGGATATGCTATTAGAGACATAAATTGTGAAAAGATACATTTAAGTCGAAGGAGTGAAATTAAGGTTAAAAATAATAGTAATAATGATGAAATTTTTAATGAAGATTTAAAAATAGGTGATATTATAGGTATATTAGTTGAGTTGCCGAGTATGGATATACAGAAGAAAATTGCAAGTGCAATGATTTCAGAGAGAGTGCTATCTGATCCGAAGAATATGGATGAGAATGTTAATGACAAGCTATTACAAAATTCATTTATCGAAAAGGGTATCGAGAGAGAAATGATTCCAATTAAATACAAGAGTGAACTATTTTTTGAAGAATATGAATATACAGGATCACATACTATGGAACATTTGTTAAATCCGGTCACTGTTTTTGGTGAACACGCAATTCCTGATAAAGAAAGGTTCCAACCTGCAAAGTTACCAAACTCGTCAATAACACTGTATGTCAATGGAGAGAAGAAAGGTATTCCATTTGAAAATCTTTATGCATTTTTACCACCTGCTAGTGAGCAACGTATGGCTAGAACCGGGGGTGGTAAAGTTTTGCAAAATAAAAAGTCACAGGATACATTTATAATTGATAATGATGATGGTGAGTTGGGTTATTATCCAATGGTAAGCTGCTTCAGAGGTGGTGCAATAAAAATTAATTCAGGTAATGATGTATGGAAGTTACCAAATGACTTAAAAGAGAAGTTTAATAATGGATTAGTCAAGTCTTATGGGGATCGTATAAAATCACATACTGTGGAAGAATATATTGCTGATGTGATAGATAACGCAGTGAATAAATATTTAGACAAGAAAGAGCTGTCACTGATTAATATGTAAAAGAAAAAGATCTTTTTCATTACAAATCTGTATAACATTAATATTTATCTAAAAAGTATAGAAATTTCTGAATTCTTCAGAACATTCTCTATGTGGACAAGAATCATTGTCTCTAGTCTTTTTAACTAAGTCACAACAGTATGGATGGAATTTTACATGACAGTATGCATTTGGGCAAGCTAAACCACGTGTTAGTACATCACCGCAACCAAAGCATATACTGACAGTACCTTCAGGATATTTACCATAAGTATCAATGAGATATTTTTTAAGTTCTACCAACCCTCTACAACCTAAAGTATAATTATTATGATGACGTTCTAGCCATCCGTAAGTTTCCAGATCTTTTAAAAATAAATCGGATTCATCTAATGAAAAACGAGTAATAATTGGAGTATCATTATCCAGAGGATTTTCTGGTCCATCTCTTAAATATTTTATCATTTTCATGCATGGAACAGAATATTTTATCTGAGGGTGAACATGGCCTTGCTCATCAGTTGCCGTATTTTCATTCACGAATTCAGATGCAAATATTCTATCAATAACTTGTTTGACTAACTGTATATCGTTTTGAGAATATTTCGTTGATAACCGGATTGCACCTGTTGGTCTTTTATTAACAAAGGAAAATAGTGTTATTGAGGAATCATCCATATCTTTTGACTCTGATATTTCAAAGTCCAAAGGTTCAAGACGTGTATTAATGGTTGCCAATACAGTTGAAAGAGTTGTATTTGTTGCGTCTGGATATGGATCATCAGTTTCAAGAAACTGTTTTAATTCTTTCACTTTATCTATATCTCCTTCATGGTTATATTTGTCAATAGATATCGTAATAATTGCTTTCTTTAAGTACAAAAAAAGAGCAGTCTTTTTAATTGTACGCAATGTCATAATAAGATCAAGCATGGCTGCGTGTAATTCGGAGTATTCTCCTATGAGATCCATCACAAAGTCCTCTAGACCAACATCCTCTGTATCTGACATCGTTGTCTGTTGTTTTCTAGTAATAGTTTTTTGTGGGTGTTTTGTGTCTGTGTTTAGCTTGAAATATTGTGTTCTTCCATCTGTTATAAGGATTTTTCTCCTTCACGAAAAGATCGCCAAATTCATGTTGCAAACCAAACACCAAACACGTTATTTCGCATTTGCAGTGGTTTTTTGTTTCACTATGAACTATGAGGGAAACTGGAAAATGGGAAAACAACCGCGCGTTTCGTCTGCGATGCTGGATGCTGGATATTGGATATTGGATATTAGATATTCTTGTGCATTGCCATCAAGCACAGATCAACTATATGAATGTATAGATAGATAATAGCCCATAGATATATATATACATACATTCAACAATACACTGAACTGATAACAATATGTCTTACTATCAACAGTACCAGCCACAAGATGCTAATAACGGCTACCAAAACGCAGACTTCAACATGAGTGGAGGAGGATATGGATATGGTGGTATGCCAACAAATACAGGTGCTTTCTCTATGCCATCAGGCTCAATGACACCAGCTGCAGATGGAATCGCTGATTATGATTCACCTTTAAGTCCGGGCATACTAGCTGCTTTTAGTACTTCTGGATATCCAGGTGAATCTCCATTATTTGAAGAATTAGGTGTCAATTTCAGTCATATCAAAGCAAAAACAATGGCTGTTTTAAGTATGAGAAGTAATTCATTAAGTGAAGATGTTATTCAAGATAGTGATATGGCTGGACCGATCTTATTCTGTCTATTATTTGGTACATTATTATTATTAAGCGGGAAAACACATTTTGGTTACATTTATGGTGTTGCATTATTTGGTACTGTTAATTTACACTGGTTATTCAAATTAATGAGTTCTGCTAATGATGGAGGTTTGGACTTCTTACGTACAGCGAGTGTCATAGGATACTGTCTATTACCATTGGTATTGCTTAGTGCAATTGCGATTTTATTACATTTAAACAATATGTTTGGTTATATACTAGCTGTCTTTTGTGTTAGTTGGTGTACTTGGGCAGCAAGTGGTTTCTTTGTTAGAGTACTAAATCTATCAAATGCAAGACCATTGATTGCATACCCATTAGGAATGTTTTACTCTGTATTTGCATTGATGACCATCTTTGCAGAAAAGAAGGCATAAACTTTGTTGTATAGAGATTAATTGATTTGGTAGTACATACATATAATGTGTTTATATAAGTGGTATTTTTACACTATTATTTTTATTTTTTTATAATTAGTTTTTTACGTAAAATTTATTGTGAAAAATAATTGATTAGAACTGTTGCTAACAATGACTAGTTAATTCCTTGGCTTCAAGTGGTGGGACAACAATTTCATAGTCGGATGTTTCACTCTTTGGATTTTCTGTACTATTTTCAACATGAATTGTAGCAATTATTCCATCCTCTTCTAAAGGATAACCTATAGCTGAATTTTTGCTCTTAAATGCAGACATATTTTCTGCAGCATCATTATATGATGCTTCCTTATTAACAACGACCTTACCTGGTATAAAATATTTATTTGTTGTTTCACCAAAATGTTTTAATATGTATTCCTTTGATAAATTTTCAACCGGGATAATATCAGAGTAATTTCTTTTATTCATAAAAAGAGGATGATCTCTATGATTATTTGATCCAGCTTCATAATCAAATAAAGGTACCATATCTTCGGCGATTCTAAAATGAAATATATGTTTCCTAGCTCTCATTGATAAAAATTTCACCATTCCATCTGGAGGTGGTGCATTTACAATTGCAGATGAGATCAAGTTTAATATAAAATTTGGATCATTTTTAGGATTAAGTTCATCGGCTGACTTTAAAGTACGGAATCTAGATGCACAACAAAGATGTACATCACCTGATAAGATAGTTATTCTGACATTATGTCTTTCACCAAATTTCTGTAATCTATCCATCAACTTATTTCTTTCAAGTTTGTGTGAATGAGAACACCAATGATCATTTAAATCATCCAATAATTCAACTTCTCCGTCAAATTCATTAACTAAACCATGTGCAATAATACCTTTACGTGCAAGATAAAGAATTGGAGAAATAAGTGGAGAATCCATAATTCTCTCAAGAAAAACCATTCTTGGGTAACAAATTGGAACACCTAACAATACAAGTAAATGTTTTATTTGTTTTCCTGCTTGTATTGAATTATGAATCTCCTTTTCAAGCCTATCAAAGGTCAAATCATATGTGCTCGAAGTAACTATTTGATGCTTTGTACGTTCTGTTCTACAATCAAGACCAAGAAATGCAATTGATTTACCAAGCTTGGCAAATATAGATCTAGAGTTTTCAGTTATATATGGACCTTTTGTTTTACCCATTATCCATGAAGATTCATTTTGCGGAGACTCATTATATGGAGTATGATGTTGAAATAACATATAATATTTAAATGCATGTTGACCGACACCTGCAAAGATTTCTTGTCTCATTGTAATATCACTATATGATCCAAATCCATCGATAATATCATGATCATCAAAAATATTAATTTGAGGAATAGTTGCTAAAGCAATTGGTAAAATTGATTGAATTGTTTTACCCACATTACCATACCAATAACCTTTACCAAACCATGAAATATATCTATTAAGATAATAATCATCAAATGAATCTTCCATGTCTTGAGTTAATTTTTCTTTAGAATGAATATGTTTATGTTTTAACCATTCTTGAAATTTTTTAGAAATATTCTTAATAGAATCTGCATAAATTTGATCACCACCACCAATCATAACATGATAATGAAAGTTTGGATTATTGTGCTTTCTAATAACATCAAGCCAAAGAGATCCTTTAAAAGATTCTGTATCAGTACCCAGTGAAAATCCATTACATGAAAAAGACATTATATTCATAGATTGATATTTTGTTGGGATATAAAATTGATAGTGTGGAAGAGTAAATTTACTAACAGAATATTTTACTTTTTGTTCATAATCTTGTAGTTCAAATTGAAAAAAATATCTGAAAAAGGTGAATTCTTTTTCATGATGAATAATTTCAGATTTTAGAGGATCAAAAAAATTTAAAAAAAATTCTTTTGAAATGTCATTTTGAATTGATGGACCAACAGCAAAATTAACAATCGGTATCTTTTGATTACTATCAAAATTTCTAACAACAAGTAAAATACTACCTCTATAATTGTTGGAATCATTTTCATGAGAAGCCAAAAATCTAACTAATGGACCACATGCAATTGAAAGATCACCTAAATTGTAATCTGAAGGACATGCATCTTCTTTTTCACCCTTTATCTTATCTGGAGCGGTATCAACAACAGATTGAAGATAGTTATCCATTGGAAGTTGGGTAAACCATGATTTATGGGAGGTTTCTAGTTGAGTTGGGTTTGATGTCATTGACTTTAGTGCTAGTAGATGTGGATGTAAAGTGAATAAGTATTGAATATAAACAAAATATGATAACAGCTAATATTCAAAGTCGATGAGATATGTATATTATACCAATGCCAGCCCATAAAATATTTCACAATTCAATTGTCACAATTATCTCCACCACACTGTACTCTATACTCATTATGGAATGCGTCATCATTTACTATCGATCTATAGATATAGCCCCATGTGGAAGAAAAAAAGCAAACAGAAAACAGATTTCCCTTTTTTTTCCGATTTTTTATTTTCTTGAAAAAAGCTTACGTCAGCAGATTTTGAAATGAATAAGTTGTGCAAGGTCTTAACACCGAATGGATAAATTGGCCATTTCTGGCGTTTAGACGTTTCATTTGAAGTTGTAACATATATAACAAGTACAAGTTGTCAAGTTTTTCAGTTTGCAATGTCAGTATTTTCCTCTTGTCTGATCTTTTTAAATTTTCTTTTAATAATATATTTTGTTATTATACATCCGTAATATCACAAATGTCACAAAAAGTTGTTAAAGGAACTATCCTCTGCCTTCATGGTTTCGCCCAAAATGGTGTTGTCTTCTCGGTTAAAGCTTCTGGTATCAGAAAAGCATTGAAGAAAGCTGGTTATCATACAGTATTTATTGATGCTCCAATTCAACTTACTCCTGCAGATTTACCATTCACTGCAGCATCTCTTGGTGCTGATGATAAAGCAGAAGATGTCAATTTTAGAGGTTGGGTTTATACTCAAGAAGATAAATTTGATATTAAACCATCTTTTGAAGTTGTTAAAAATGCTTATAAAGAACATGGTCCTTTTATAGGTATTATGGGTTTTTCTCAAGGTTCTGGTATTGTTGGTGCAATGTTATCATCATTTAATGAAATTGTTGATGATGAAAAAGCTTTAGATACTCTTAAATTTGCAATCATTTATTCCGGTTTCAAGTTTGAAAATCCATCTGTACAACATTATTATGAAAAGAAAATTACTGTACCAACATTACATGTTATGGGTGAATTGGATACTTTAGTCTCTAATGAAAGATCTCAAGCATTAGCTGATATTTGTGAAGATGCTACTGTTTTAAAACACCCAGGTGGGCACTATTGTCCAAGTACAAAGGATTTACTTAAAACAGAAGTTGCATGGGTAAATAGTGTTGTTGATGGTACTAGAGAAAAAGAAATTGAAGCTAAAAAGGAAACAAAAGATGATGATGATATTAATAAGCTTTCTGATGATTTAGAAAACTTAGGTAAAGTTTAGATATAATAGATTGTCAATTTCTCATTAACATTATTTCATAGATTCATATATATAGTGTAAAAAAATGTCCCAGTTATAGAATTAATGTAGGTTTTTTCTAAACAAAATCGATAATTTATAGAATGAATAATAATGTAATTATAGAGATAATAATGATATATTGGAAAACACTTATATGGTTGGGCGGATTATGATTGTGTATTGTCGATCTATGGGACAATGGATGTGTCTCTCGTGTCTTGTTTCTCATTTTGTATACACTTCGCTCTTCTCCGAAGATAAGATTCTTAATTTGTTTGGTTGTATGTATAAAATTTGCATTTTTCTCTGTGTTTAAACCTTGTTCTTCTTTTCTCTTGTTTTTATTCATTACTTCAACAACCAAAAGAATGTCGGACTCAGAAACTACTGCACTGATTCTTCCAAATAAAACTACTCAACATCTTCCACCCCTTGGTGTTAGACTCACTCAAGTTTTATGTGCAATGGTATGGTGTTTGTTTGCAGCAGGTCCAGTTTTCGGATTTGCTGCATTAAAACCAATTCTTATTGCTCAAGGTGTTTACAAAGAAGTATGTACAATTGAAACTCCTGAAAATTTATTGCTTTCTTCCAATTATATAATATCAGAAGCTGCTTGTGTTGAACAAGATTTAAAATTAAACTTAATGTTCACTTTAGCAGCAGTTATTACCAATGCTACCGCTTTATTAGTTGGTTCCATATTAGATAATTTTGGTCCAAGAATCACAGGTGTATTAGGTTCCATTTTTATTGCAATTGCATCTGTTCTTCTTGCAAATGGTAAATCAATTACATTGTTTGATGGTTATTTAGTTGGATATATTACTTTAGCATTTGGTGGGCCATTTGTCTTCATCAGTTGTTTCCAATTGTCTAACTCATTTCCAGGTAGATCGGGTCTGATTTTAGCATTATTAACTGGTTGTTTTGATACCTCATCTGCTTTATTTTTATTCTACAGAATTGCCTATCAAAATGACTACATTAAAAATTTAACATTAAAAACTTTTTTTTCATATTATTTAATTGTTCCTCTTTTCATTCTGTTATGTCAACTATTTATTATGCCTCATGAATCATACCAAACAATTGAATCCATTGCTAAAATTAGTGAAACTGGTCTTGGTAAAAATGGTTTGCCATTGGATCCGAATGATTCACGTTATCAATCTGAAGAAATTGAATCTATAGAACGCAATAGATCTCGTCGTGGTTCAATCAAGTCTACAAAGTCAATTTATGAAGAAATTGCAGATCAAAATTTGAAAGAAAGTTCTGGTGGTGTATTTGGTGTTTTACATTCCAAAACAATAGTTGAACAATTTAAATCCCCTTGGTGGTATATTATGTGCTTATTTACCACTATCCAAATGCTTAGAATTAACTATTTTGTTGCAACTATTTCATCACAAATGGAATACTACTTTGACCCAGAAACAGCAGTTATTATCAACAAATTCTTTGATATTGCATTACCTTTAGGTGGGATCCTGTCTATTCCATTTATAGGTTTAATTTTGGATAATCTACACACGTTAGTAGTTTTGACAATTTTATTGTGTGTCTCCACTTTAATTGGTATTTTTGGTATAATACCAATCCAATTTTTACAATATATTGGTATTCTTCTTCTTGTTCTATACAGACCATTTTATTATACAGCTGTTTCTGATTACTGTGTCAAAGTCTTTGGTTACGCAACATTCGGTACTGTTTATGGTGCAATCATCTGTTTCAGTGGTATGATGAACTTGTTCCAAACTTTGTTGGATAATTCGACCCATTTCAAATTCCGTGGTAATCCAACTCCAGTCAACTCTTTTCTTGTTATTCTTACTGTTGTTTTTGGTTTGAGCATGTTAGTTTTCATTAAGACCCAGGAAAAAAAAATTGTCCGTAATAATGTTATTGCAGAAGCTCTGGGTGGTGTTGAAGATGATAACGAAAACACATTTTCTTCTTTCTCAAATTTACCTAATTGATGTTACTTTGGTATAATTTGTAAACTACGAATGCTCAATCAAAACCTATAAATTTATATATATGTAAATAAATATTTGTAAAGAATCCAATTTCCTTTTGAAATATCCAATACCACCACACTCATAAGTTAATTTGGAATAAAAGATTTAAAAACAAAATGCAACGATTTAGTAGGTTCAGAGTTCAGAGTTCAGAGGTGTGGGAAGAGGTGTGGGAAGAGTGTCCGTTAATCTTTATCTTGTAGCGAATAATAATCATTAAATTTAAAAATACAATGAAAGCCATAAACAGTCTTTTGTTCCTGTCGCAGATGGCTGGCTTCTTCAGGTTTTCTCTTTAGATTTACAAAGACAGAGTATACATTTTATTTGATTTTAGTTGATACACGAATATATATATACATATCATAATTGAAGTAGATAGAATTCAGTTAAAAATAACGATATACTCATTTAAACTTAGATTGATAAATTCCATAAAATATACAGTCCCAAAATCCAGCTGAGCATTGCGTCTCAAACATTAAACATCAAATCCTACACAATTTATATATAGACAATTGATCAAACACATCGATAAATAACCACATAAAGATATATATATAATAAATATAAATGGCTTCTGTGTTTTCATCAACAATACAATCTTCAATACTATCGTTGTTACTGTCACGGTTACCACTCCACCCACTTGATATTCCTAAACAATCGTCATTTACATTTAAAGGTAGCTCCGGCCCTTCACTTCATTTGACTAATTTATCATTGGATATAGATAAGTTACAAACACAATATATACCACCACACACGCCTATAAATGTCCACCATGCTTATGTCAAAGATTTAAAGATTTCTATTTCAATGACTGGGATCCAGATTTTAGCTTATGGTATCACATGTGTTATTAGTCCAAAGGCAACCATTGAACACGATGAATTTTTAGATCCTTCAAGCTCAATTATATTGAAAAGTTTAGATGATCCATTGGAAGGATTAGAAGGTATGGTGGAAAGTGTTGTTGGATTTGTTGATGCAGTTAGTGGTGCAAATTCTTTTATCACATCAACATCTTCAAATGTTTCTGATAATAATGGAAATAAATGGGGGGATGAAGTAGATGATGATATGACAATCGATGATGAAGATCCCAATAAGACAACTAAAACATTGAAAGATATTTTAAAAAATGATTCCGAACTAGCCAATGATATACAAAAAAACTTGAATGATAATGACTTAAAAAGTTCAAATTCTCTTTTATCATACGCGATTGATTATCTTATGGGTAAAGTTCACGTGTCTCTGGAAGATATAGATATCAGAATTATTGCAGACCCAATAGAATCAATTGTTAGGGTTAATAAAATAGAATCAGATGGTTCTAAAACAGAGAGAAAATGTTCAATTGAAGGAATATCTGTATCAGTTGTAAAACCAGACATGAATAACAACAATAAAGAAACAGAAAATAACTATTATGAGGATAATAGTACTAAGAGGAATACTGAAAATCAACAAGGTGATGATTTAATTAATAAAACAGTTCATAATGTTAATGATAATGCTAAATATAATGATAGTGATTACGATGATGAAATCATGGCATCATCATTCATGGCTGAGAGTAAAGATGATATTCATCAATCCATTATAGAGAGTGCGATGTACACAGCTTCTGGTAAGAGTATCTATATGAGTGCAACACAGGGTGATTTTTTTGATGCACCAACCCATCAAACAGAAAGTACAGTTGGTGATAACAAGAATGATAGTATTGATACTGTATTGTTAACCGTTGATATTGTTAAATTATCATTAAAAAAGAGAGAAGACTTGACAATTGAAATTGGTAAAATCAAAGTTTCTTTGATTCCAGTACCTATATTATCAGTTTCCTTTTTAGAGTTTTTAATCCAAGTAAGTAAACAAAAGAACATACCAAAACCAAAGATGAAAAAGGATAAACCCAAATCAAGTTCAAATATTGTATTGCAACAATTTTCAATATTAGATCTGCATATCAGTTTAAACTCTCACTTATCAATTTTGGGAACTTATGAACGTGAATATTCTGATGTTTTCCATTGTGGAAATTTCTTACTCGAGCAGAAAAGCCCAACTTTAATTCAAGGAAATTTACAAACGTTTGAATTTATGACATCGAACAACGAGAAATGTATTTATTTTGAAAATTCACAAATGTCTCACCCTAATATTGGATTTGAACTTCAAATTGAAGGAAATACACATGTTAGCAGTGTTATTGCTAATGAGTGCCTTAACTTGAAAGTTGACTTCTCATTAATTGAGTCACTTTTAGACTTTTATGTTGACATAAAACCAGCTGTTGAAAAATTAGAAGAATTGAGACTTGTACGTATCAAGAAGCCAAAATATGTTAAAACCAATGAATCATTAAGAATTTCAGTTAAATCTCAAAATAATGCGCTTAATAGTAACAATACCAAATCTGAAGTTACTGTGAAATTTAACGGATTGTGTGGTTCTATTGGACTTTCTAATAATCCTAGTGATTTCATTACTATTTCAATCAGTCCGGTGTTATATGATACTTGGAAGAAAATGGCAACAGTAAATAGTATCAAAGTCTCTTTGAATACTGATATTGGTGATGCAATCGTTCAAGTTGATAATTTCAAATATTTAGATTATGGGGATGCATTGGTCAAATTTAAAATTTATGATGTCATCTCTCAAAAAGATATTCTATTCAATACGAAGCAAACAGCCACTGTCGACAACATTGACATGCATTCTTCTTATGGTGTTATCAATCGGATATCTCAAATATTTGGTGGTTTTCTTTCCAAAATCAAGCCTGAGAGTAAAAAGGTATCTAAAGTGCAATTTGAAAATGTACTAAATAACAATTCAGGAGCTGGTTCAAGCAATATGTTTAAGTCTAAGATTATTAATTATTTTGGGCTTATAAAACAAATTACATATTCAATTAGCAAAATCAATAATGACTTTGGTGGAATCTCAGGTGAAATCAATAATTTTAGTGTGACCTCATTATCAAAAGGAACACATCAAGTTTCTATTTCAGAAATAATTGCTAACAGGATTTTCAACAATATTAGTGAAGTGATTATTAGTAAAGGAAACAAATGGGGTGCAGCACCGATGATATTTGCTAAAATTGAAAAATCATATCATATTTTCTTTAATAATTGGTTGGCGAACTACAGTGGACGATGGTTGGCAATGTTTGAAAAGGATGTTGGTGAAAACAAATATAACCCTCCAATTATTTTATCTCCGTACAATAATAGAGATTCTACAACTATCAAAAAGAGATTTAAGAAAAGGTCTGTGGTTGAAATTTTTGTCTCTCTTACAGATGTATCAATAGGTTTAAAACCTGTTAATTTACAAAGTGAAGCTATATTACTTATTAACAAAGCTAACTCTGATATTGTTATTTATAATGATAAGACAATAGTTGCACAATTGGCATCAAATATTATTTCATTATTTCTAATTGATGATCTTAAGAACATTGACGATTCGAAAACAAAGAAGAATGTAACCGATTGGACTATGCAATCTTTTTGGAAGAACAAGGGATATGCTCACATTGGTTCGTTAAATACTGTGGTCACCAAAATTAAGATTAATACCATCGAGTCAATACGGAATATTGCTGGCGTTAATGATTCTGCTGAATTGTATGTTACCAGGGCGTTAGTTGATGCACAATTTGATGTAGAAAAGGTGAATTTTGATTTATGTTGTGATTCTACTCAATGTTTTCTTCAATTAATAAAGGATTTAAAAAAGCCAGTTTATTTTTCCTATGATGATAAGTATAAAGACACTAGTGAAAGTTTAAATGTTTTTGATGATGTGGAATTTAATTTTTTTGACACATTGAATACCCCTAAAAATTCGAATGTCACCAAAATCTCAGATAATCTACCACTTGTTGAGTCATTATTTACAGATACTAAGAAAGATGAACTATCTATTGTTGAAAACTTTTATGATAACATAAAGAATCACGTATATATTTCCAATAGTACTGACTCTTCAAATTCAAATAGAAATGCGAATTCTGGGGAAATTTCCTTAAACAGTAGTCATTTTGATAATATAAATAATAGTTTAAACAATAAAATCATTCCATTGAGTCTACACCTTAATATTACTGAAGCTGGTATTGCCTTACATGATGGTTATGATTGGAAAGAAACTAGAACCCAAATTAGACGTGCATTGAAAAGAGTTTCTGAAAAGGCAAAATTCATTGGAAATCAGACTAGGAATAATCAAGAAGATTACGAAGAGGTTACAACTGATTCTCCGAATGATAATCAAGAAACTGAAATTGTTGAAGAAACGTTATATCAATCTATAATGTTGGGTGTTGGGCCAGATGACGACACTAATGAAATTTATGCACAGATTACAGAAAATATTTCTGGATACAAAAAGAATCTCAACGTCGACCAAGATGAACATGCGAAAACTATTGATCTCGGTAAGAATAAGGCCAATCCACTAAGGTTAAAAAGATCTGTGAAAAATAAAGTACTTATTAAATTTGATGAGATAGATGTTAATTTTAAACTGCTTTCAGTTAATGAACCACATTTAAAAAAAAAGCCTATTTATTTTAGTGAAAATGATGAGGATGATGTTGATGATTCAGAAATAGTCAATCGAATTGAAGTTGGTATCCAAAATCTTGCAATTATTGATAACGTTCCTACATCTAGTTGGAATCTATTTGCTGGGTATATGAGGGAAGCTGGTGAAAGGGAAATTGGTAAGGGTATGATCAAGATTAATGTTGATTTAGTTCGTCCAGTTGCAAAGTTGGCTGCTATTGAAATGATTCTGCATGTGAGTATACTTCCTTTAAGATTATATGTCGATCAAGATACACTAGATTTTGTCACAAGATTTTGTGAATTTAAAGATCAAAGATTCATCCCTCAAACACTAGAAAATGAGGAAATGTTCATTGAAAAAATTTCTGTTGATAAAGTGATAATAAAATTAGATTACAAGCCAAAGAAGTTAGATTATGCTGGTATAAGATCAGGACATACCAGTGAATTCATTAATATTTTTATTTTAGATGGGTCTGAAATTACATTGAACAAAGTCACATTATATGGTGTTCCCGGTTTTAGTAAGCTTAACACTTTGTTGAATGGATTTTGGTCTCCTGATGTCAAAAGGAATCAATTAGCTGGTGTTTTATCTGGATTAGCTCCAGTCAGATCCATCATTAATATTGGATCTGGCGTCAATAATTTGGTTACTGTTCCAATGAAAGAATATAAAAAAGATGGGCGCATTGTTAGAAGTTTACAGGTTGGTGCAATTGCATTTACGAAAGTTACAAGTGGGGAAATTCTGAAATTAGGTGCTAAATTAGCTGCTGGTACGCAAACTATTTTAGAAAATACAGAAGAAGCATTTGGTGGAAGTGGTTCCTCCGCTAGAATTGTTAAAGATTTGTCAGTTGACAATTCTTGGAAAGACTCAAAAAGGAAAACTAATGGGAACAGGCGTCGGAGTTCAACTGCATCTTTTGGTGATGAAGAGGAATCGGATTATCATAGGTATTATTTCCAGGGCAAAAAGAATATGATAAATAATGGTAAGGAAGACAGTGAGTCCAATATTATTAATGAATCTGCAATTGATTATACAGAATATGATGAAGATGCTATATCCGATTCTGAAAGTGACAGTGAATTTGGTAAAACTAACTTTCATGATATCAATACTGAAAAAAATGAACATGATGGTCGTAAGATTGAAAGTGAAACATATGTTGTTAGTTTGTATTCTGATCAACCAGCATCTTTCAATGAAGGTCTGAAAACTGCGTATAATTCGATTCAAAGGAATTTTAGCACTGCTAAAAATGCATTATACGAAGCTAGTATAAAAGCTTCAGAATCAGAAAATGCCAGTACTGCATTATATGAACTGGCAAAGGCAACTCCTGTTGTTTTTCTCAGGCCTGCAATTGCTGCTACAGAAGCTATTTCTAAGAGTTTGTTGGGTGGTGTTAACGATATTAATCCAGATGAAAAGCGCAAAGCGGAAGAGAAATACAAAAAGTTAAAATATGATAATGATGACAATTATGATTCTAAATGATTGGATTGTTGGGAAGTTATTTTATCAAATGATTTATAAAATTGGTTATAATATATATAGATATATCGATAAAACAAAAAAAATTAGTAGAATTTATTTCATGGAGTCAATACAATCTTCATGGCTTTGGTGTTCTTAGCATCCTTAAAAATTTCATATGCCTTTTCAAACTCATCAAACTTAAAGTGGTGAGTGATAATAGGAGATGGATCTAAAGAACCATCAACAACCTTGTCTAGCAATTCTTGCGTAGTGTTAGCGGAAACCAAACCAGTGGTAATCTTACAATCCTTGATCCAAAGCTTTTGTAATTTTAATTCCACGCTCTTACCGTGTACACCAATATTAGCAATTGAGCCACCTGAGGTGATTAAATCTTGACAAAGTTCAAATGTAGATGGAACACCAACACATTCAATTGCAACATCAACACCAGGTTCTCTACCCGGAATTAAATCAGTAGTATATTCCATAACCTTATTTGTTAAAGCTGAAGCAAAAACTTTACCTGGGTTTATAACGTGAGTTGCACCCAATTTAGTTGCTAATTCTAATCTTTGATCATCCATATCAATAGCTATAATTTGCTTTGGGTTGAGGGTTTTGGTGGATAATAATGCAGACAAACCAACAGGGCCTAAACCTACAATAGCAACTGAATCACCAGCCTTCACACCACCATTCTTCACACCAATTTCATAAGATGTAGGGATGGCATCACACAACATTAATAGCTTGTCATATGAAACGCCTTTTGGTGCCTTAAACAATGAAGTATTACCAAATGGAACTCTAACGTATTCTGCTTGTGTACCGTCAATTTCATGACCAAAAATCCAACCCGAAGTACCCTCATTACCGCTACAATGAGATTGTAAGTTTTTCTCACAGTAATAGCAACTACCACATGCAGTAATACATGAAACAATACAAATATCTCCTGGGTTAAATTTAGTGATACTTGAACCAACCTCTTCAACTACAATTATCGCTTCATGGCCTAAAACAATACCTTTCTTTGGATCCTTCTGAGCAATTTCAGTTGTTTCTAGAACATCACCTTTCAAGATATGTAAATCAGAACCACATATGGTTGTGGCAACAACTTTACCGATAACATCAGTTGATTTAATAAGTTTTGGCTTTGGGATTTGACGCCATGCAATGACACCTGGAGATATGTATGTTAGTGCTTTCATCATTCTTTAAGTTTATGTGTACTGACTGTTTGAGTGTTCTATAGTATTTAAATCAATTGATTGATAAAAAATAAACAACTAAGGCTGTAAGCAGCCCAATTGATAAAAGTCATTAAAGGAAAGGAGGGAAATGGGTCAATTTATTTATTCAAATATTAAGCTCAATCTAATGAGGGGTTCCGGCATGGGGCCACTAAATTCAATCTGTCAATTCCAAATCAAGTACAGTAAATGCTTTAATTAGTGACATGGGGCATACTGAATCTAAATATTGTATCATATAAATATAGCCTGCACCAAAAATTGATTCACCAAAGAACATAATAGAACCCTTGAATCGCAAATTGCTGTCCGAACTGGAGGGGAAGTTGGAAGTTGGAAGTCATCACGATATGTGGCAGCGCTGCACAGCCTTGAACTTGGAACAGAGCTCGGAGATTAATTGGAATTTTTCAACTTTCCCCATTTAGTTTTGTGTTTTCTGCTTTCTGCTTGAGTGAAGTTTCTGTTATGTAAATGCTTTAATAACTTTTATAAATTAGGTGTAAACGACTTGATCATTTGTTGTGCCAATTAATTTTTCTTTTTGTTCATTTTCTGGATTAGAATAAAGCATATGATTCACCACAGATATTGGAAGATCCCAGACACCACTTGTACCATTTGATAAATATCTGTCCATATCGCTCGGTTTAAAATTCTTTAATTGAGTGACAACAATTCCTGAATCATCAACGATATTTCTATTATCATTTAATGGTAAAGTTAACAATTCAATATCATATAATGCAATTGCAATGTACATATACATCATAACTACTAAGACATAAGATGGTATAGCCAATGCCCACCATCTACTTGGATAATAATAAACTCCTAATTGGTTAAGTACTCTATCTGGTAAAAATGACCAACAAATCCAAACAAATAAGAATATACATGAAATAACATAGGATGCAAAACCTTTATATTCAGCTTGTGGAGTTACTGTAGTAGAAACAGTGACATCTGATTCTCTGGCCAATTCATCAGATACAATGCTTAGAGGATCGTGAGATTGCATTGAGTCTTTCAAACTAACATTACTAGCATTATTATCTAAATAAATTGAATTAGTTGAATTGTTTCCACTTGTAATTGAATAGAAGTTTGGTAGTAATGATTTAATTGAAGTTGTTGATAAAGAAAGTACTTTATTATGTAAAAATCCTGGGGTAAGAGTGGGTGTTGGTGTTGTTGATTTCATAATACCAACAGTTTCAACAACTGAGTTTAAAGTCTCTTCTTCAGTTATATCAGATTCAAAAAATTCACCATCTTCTTTTATAGTAACATGTTTTTGCTCTGTCACTTTGGGATTGTTGTTATTTTCTTTATTGTTTGTATAAAGAGTTGTGTTTGTAGGTTGTGTAGATGTGATTGTGGAAAAAGAACCACGAGCAGACATCTGGTCGTCAGTCATAGCTGAAATAAATGGTGATTCTTTACTTGGATGGGTGAAGAGACCAGCAAGGTGTTATGTTAAAGCTGAAATCTGAAAAGCTCAGTCAAAAGCAGGCATGTTATTTAAAGTGTCATTCTCTACAATATGTACATTCTTCTTTATTCTTTAATATAATATTCATACTTTATTTTGAGCCTTTGCCTGAGCTGTTCTGAGTTCTGAGCCGCGTTATGTTACGTAATAGCGTGTTGCCCTGCGTCGATCGACGTAGTGGCTTGTCTTTCGCCGGGTAACTGGAGAACGGATCATTTTATGTTTGGCCTGACGCCTGACGCTTAACTTGACTCGGGCCCTCTCGTTATTTCACATCTCAGTGACATCTCACATTTCACGTTATCTGCAATCTGCAATCTGCTACTAAGGTCACCACAGTCTCAATACTTGCAACCTGCAATTTGAAATTTGAAATGCTCACCACTCACCACTCACCGCTCACACCCACTGCCAACAGCCAAGAGCCTCTGGATGACTCCTGTTTACGATTGGCCATTCAGTGGCCACTGGCATCTGGAATCACACCTGTTTACCGGAGTACCATTACACATACAACATACTATATACATTCAGTATAAACCCAACCAAAAGTTTGGTAAAGCTATTAAACAACTATTACCTACAAACATTATCTCTCTCTTAGCGGTACTCAATCAAATAGGGTAAAGAAGATATCGAGATATATTACGTTATAAACTTTTTCGTTTATTAAATATATATATTTTAAAAAAACACATAATTAAATAAAGAAACCGTATTCAAATATGGGTAAGTTCAAATCATTGCACTTTTTTTTCATTCTTTCATTCTTTTTCATTTATCATTCCATCAATGCAATACTAACATAAACATTCATTACTAATTTCTTTTAGGAACAAAGAAAATGTCCTTAACCGAGTTTATGGCGGATCCTAGTCTAGGTACGCCATCATGGATTGAAGATGACTTTGATATAACAAGCACTTTAAATTCAAACAATTTCAATTCACCATCTCCTTCTCCTTCTCCATTTGGAGATAATAGATTTGATAGTAGGTACGATAATAATAGATTCGATAATAATAGGTTTGATAACAATAGAAATCTTAACTTCAGTAATAATAGAGGAATAGGATCAGATTATAATAATAGAGATAATTATAAAGATAGAAATAGAGATTTCCCAGATCTTAATACATCATCATGGAGACATTCTGATATTTTATTAAGTTCGCATAATAATACAACTGCTTACAACATGAAAAACACTAATATAATTGTTTTTGATAATATTCCTTCAAATTGTACTAGGCAATTGATTAAAGAATTGTTTGAATCAAGATATACAAAACTTGAAACATGTCATGTTCTTTTAGATCCATCAGATTCAACTCATAAAAAGAAATTAGCTTTTATTTTTTTATATTCTTCACAAGACGTTCAAAAAGTTCTTAAATGGAATGGAAATATTAATATTGATAGAATGAGATTTATTATTGATTCTGCAACTCCAAATGAGTTTTTATCTGTAATGAAATTCAATGATAATAACAACTACAATGAAGATGCAGAAGAAGAAAGAATAGAAAATGCAGAGGAAGATTTAAAACGTGAACGTAATTCAAGAGAAATGTTAAGAAATAAAAATATTTCTACCAATTCGCAAACATCAGCTTCACAAGTAAATAACAAAGCAAGATCTAATCCATTTGGTAATGCCAAACCAGTAGTTGTTCCTGAAATACCAATTATTTCAGAAAATACTAAAGAAATTGCCAAATCTTTAGCTTTAGAAATCAAAAACGAGAGTGATATACATCGATCACAACCAAAAATAAATCCATTTGGAAATGCCAAACCTGTAACAGTACCTGAGATACCAATAGTGTCTGAAAACACAGCAGAGATTGCCAAAATGTTAGATATAAATTCTCGTTTATTACCAAACAATTCACCACCTGTTTCATTACCTCAACTACATCACCCTAAAGTAAATCCTTTTGGTAATGCTAAACCAGTTGATACATTATCCAAGCAATTAGAAATAGAGAAAAAAATTTCTAAAGCTGCCATTAATGAAACCACTTTTGATATGACATTAATTCATGAAAATTCACATAATGAAAAAGATAAAGAAACTAAATCAGGAATTCCAATCGCAGGTGGCGCCCCTTCAACAGTTAAGATATTACGTAGGAAGGAATCAATTGATCCAGCTCAAGGAAAGGAAATAGACATCTTATCATTGCCTTCCTCTGCAGCTTCTACTACATCAACTACATCTGTAGCTACAACTCCTGGTAGTAAAGGGTATAAAACTACATTAGGATTTGAAAGAAGAGTAGCTAGAGAATTAAGTGAAGAAGAGTATGAAAGAGAAATGAAGAAACGTAATGAATATCGTAATCAACAGCAACAACAACAATCACAACCATCCCAGCAATCTGTTTCAATTATTTCAAGCAATATTAACGGTAATG
This sequence comes from Pichia californica, assembly GCA_030574395.1. Taxonomy (NCBI): domain Eukaryota; kingdom Fungi; phylum Ascomycota; class Pichiomycetes; order Pichiales; family Pichiaceae; genus Pichia; species Pichia californica. The sequence continues at coordinate 81,496 of JAJMEW010000200.1, forward strand.
GTCATAAAGAAAAGTTGATAAAAGGCACTTGGAGAAATTCCAATTTATCTTCTCCTTCTAATAGCCGATATAATGTGGGTATTAATGGAAATGGTTCCAAATACATCAGTATCGGTAATAATAGTGGAAGCAGAAACAGACGTAATAGTCAAGGATGTAATAACAATAATCATTCACATCGTCATGATAATAGTATATTGAGTGATAATAAAGATAATACAAATATTAATAAAAGTTTGAATAATGAAGATAGGAATTATAATGAAACTAAGGTTGAAGATTCTAAGAATGATGAATCCAAGGTTGAAGAGGTCAAATTTGAACAAAGTAATGTTGAAGAATCCAAAGTTGAAGAATCCAAAGTTGAAGAATCCAAAGTTGAAGAATCCAAAGTTGAAGCTAAAGACTTTGAAAAGATAGAAAATGAAGGTAACAATGAAAAATTTAACATTGATATTGGAAAAGCTAGTGACAAAGAAAAGAGTATTGAAGAAATTAAAAGAGAAAAGAAATTAAAGAAAATCAAAGAGAAAAAAAAAGAGAAAAAAAAAGAGGCTTTATTGAAAAAAAAAGAAGCTGCGTTGGCTGCTTCAAATGTGAAGGCAGTTACGGAAAATGAATCAGCTACTGCTATTGCTTTGGATACTGCATCTATTGATAATTCCACTTCTGGCGAATCTGAAAAACAATCCAAGGAAGTATCTCATGAAATTGTTGGATCCTCATCGACTAAAGAAAATATTAATATTAAAGAAGACGTGGAAGATGTTAAAGAAGATTTGAAGAATAATGAAGAACCAGAATCTCATTCCAATGTATACTCAACAGAAGGATCGATGAGAGGTAGTAGTGGTAGAGGTTATGGAAGAGGTCGTGGGAGGGGTCGTGGAAGAGGTCGTGGAAGAGGTCGTGGAAGGGGAAGCGGAAGAGGACTTGGATTAAGTGGTAGAGGCCGTGGATTAGGTGGTGCTTTTTCCGAAAAGTCATGGAGAGAGAATAACCAAGAAGGGGAAAGTAATGTTACTGGAAATTCCAGTTACTCTGTGAATTCTGGTGGTGGAACGGGTATTCGTGGTGTACTCCGAGGAAGTCGCTATCAAAATTTGGTATATCATAAACCAAAAACAACGTCTCCTGATAAAGTGTCTCTGGAAGATGCCAAAAACACCAATAAATCCCAACAGCCGGAATCTGTTAATTAGGAATGATGGTTGTATTTTGTTTGTATAAATTCTGTGTAATATGATGAATATATGTATATTTAGTTAGTTGTCCAAACTGTTCAGTATAATAATGATGCATCCGAAATATATATAAAAAAAAAGATGAAGAGGCTCCCCAGCCAACATAATGATCGGTATCGGGTTTCCCAGTGAGATCAACACTGGGATCCATGCATTGCACTCAATAGCCCCGACGAAGAGATTGGCCTTTCTCTTCACCTGAGCCAACCGTCCGCAAAACACTCCCATTGCCTTTATCCCCCTTGGTGAGGAGATAGAGGCAGTAATTTCTTGTGGAGCTGCCCGGCGCTTGCACGCCAAGGATCCTCTCAAGAGGAGCGGAACTTAAAGGGTCCCCAGCGTAAAACTGTTTCTCCCTTAACCGCAGAACAGGCGGGACGGAGTAAACCACCGAATTTCCCACTCGCCTTGGATCTGGCGGGAAGCCAACTTTTGAGGGCGAGTACGCACAGAATATTACCGGCGGGGGAGCATTTCTTCTGGGTGCGATCTGAACTGTTTAACGGACTAACGTAAAAAGCCCACTGGGCTACGCCGCCAAAACAACAAAACTATGAGATTGACTCTACTAAGTGATTTTAAAAAAAAAAAAAAAAAATCTTTTTTTTTTTTAATTATGAACTATTGAATTTATAAGAAATGAAATATATAAAATTTTGCTACTTAAATTGGTCTAGTCGTAGTATTATTGTTTATAGATTTTATAAATGTTAATAAATTCATAATAAAAAAAAAAAAATTTATTGATACCTATAAAATACTTAAATAAGCATACTGACCCTCAAATAAATGAGCTTCCTTTTTTTTTTTCTCTAACATAATGAAATTAATATGTACATACTTTATACATTTAGAAATAAAATATATAATATGTAAATAAATCTAATAGTTAGGAATAAGTCTTGGTGTTGGTTATATTGAGGACCAAGAAACTATAAATGAAACTAGATCGATTTGTGAATCCAGAAAATATACAACAGTTAAAATTCCAGAATTTATCCCTTATGAAGAAACAAATGTAAATGATTTGGTTACATTTGAATCTTTGCTAAAAATTGATTAGAAAAGTTCAAGATATTTTTGAATACTCCAGATAAGGATAAATCCATCTTAGCTTCGGTTAGTATAAAATGATCAGTTTTCTCTTGGTATGTTAATGCAGCTGAAAAGTGTACTTAAGAGAAGAAACCATATTTATTGTGGGAAGATTTTAAATTTTTATTTTCCCAATATGTTGTTCCTGGTAATGCTCAAATGTCAATATGAAGGAGTTATAGTTGCAGATGACTAAAGATATGAAGGTGTTTCAATATGCAAAAGCTTTTTGAAATATTAAAGAGGGTATAAAGACTAAAATTTATCACAATTGATCAAAAAAATCAGTCTTTTTTTTTAAAAAAAAGCCAGATGGATTTGTGAAAGCTATCATGTAAAGTGGTACTCTATTGAGTCGTGATTGTATTGTGTATTCATTGTTTAGGATCTCATTATAACCTTATACCTATATCATTGTTGACACGATGTCAAACATTCAGTGTCCAGTCCGGTGACAAGTGGCCAGTGAACACAAGTACACGTATCACCATCAGCTTTTATATATATATACGTTTCCTGCCATTACAAAACCTTCCTCTTCTTTTCTGTTTTGTTCTGTTCTGTTGATTGTTGGTTATGTGCTAAGACTGCATATCTCTTTTGGGGGTTGTGGTGCACGGATGTTTCAAGACATCAGGATTTTCGTCTGAAAAAATTTTTGTTCTAAGTGGAAGGAAAGAAAAGATGAAAAGAAATGGTTTTATCAGTTATGTCCATTACTTTACTGCTTTTGATTCATCTGTTCTTTATATATTATATTTATCCATCAAACAACTACTACTTATTAACATAATGAACAGAGGTAGAGGCGGTTTCAGAGGTGGTCGTGGAGGTAGACCAGCATTTGCTCAACAAGGTCCTCCAGATAGAGTTTTCGAAATGGGTGCATTTTTACATTCTTGTGAAGGTGATATTGTTTGTAGATCTATTAATGATAAAATCCCATATTTCAATGCTCCAATATATTTAGAAAATAAAACTCAAGTTGGTAAGGTTGATGAAATTTTAGGTCCTCTTAATGAAGTTTTTTTCACAATTAAACCTTCCGAAGGTGTTCAAGCAACTTCTTTTAAAGAAGGTGATAAATTTTACATTGCAGCAGATAAATTATTACCACTTGATAGATTCTTACCAAAACCAAAACAAGTAGGACCTAAGGCTCCTAAGAAGAAGGGTCCAAAGGGTGCATTTTCTGCAGGTAGAGGTGGTTCAAGAGGTGGCTTCTCTAGAGGCGGTGGAAGAGGTGGTTCAAGAGGTGGCTTTTCTAGGGGTGGTGGTGCTGGTGGAAGAGGCGGCTCAAGAGGCGGTTTCTCTAGAGGTGGTGGAAGAGGTGGTTTCTCCAGAGGTGGTGGTAGAGGTGGATCAAGAGGTGGTAGATTTTAACTACTACTTCTTTTAACAATCTTTATCATTATAACATCATTATAACATCATTTATGAAATCATTTTAATTTAACATTTGTATAACCTTTGCGTTTAATATTACCGTTTCGAAAAAAAATAAATCTTTTACTAATCTAAAAAAAGAGAAAAACTAAACGAATAAACTAAACGAATAATAAACTAAACTATATATCATTATAATTCTTAAAAAATTCAATGTACGGTATATCTTAAAATTAAACTAAGTGAAATCTTCGTCAATTTCATCAGGTGCAGAAACAACATTATTTTTAATTGTATTTAAGATTCTCACTTTCATTCCATCAAGCCTAGAAAATTTGTCAAAGTTCTTTGCTGCAAGAGCTATTTCATCAGAATTGCCATTTTTCACTGCTTCTATAAGTTTATTAGAGAATTCAGATTCTTTGGTACTTTGAAAACTTGGATCCCATTGTGTGAATCTTTGAAGAACAGCATTAGCACTAGAATAATCATTACCATCTGCAAGTCTACAAAGAATAGCTTTTAAAAAATATTCTTTCAATGACCATTTAGCAAGACTATTATTCAAAGATTCTTGTGCAACTCTTTCATATGTTGTTGCAGCCTTAGTGTATTCTTTAATTGAATCATCACAATATAAATCTGCTGCTTTTAATGCACATTTATTAGCTAAAGCTGTAGCTGAATCACCTTTATACCATTCACTTGCATCTTCATAACTTTGAATTGATTTTTTAATATCATGTAATTCATTTTCATATAATTCTCCTAAATCAGTTTTAAAATTTGCACTTCTTCTAAATTGACCTCTTTGAACAAACATATTAATAGCTTTTTCAAGGCAATTGGAAGCTTGTTCTGGTGATTCTAATTTATAAGATTTAAATGCTTCAACAAGAGTATTGGCTGCTTCATCTGGAGATTCCGCTTTTAATTGACAATCTGCAGCTTGTTCAAATGCACGACCTGCATCAACACTTCGACGTTGAAGTTTATACAAGTTACCCGCTTGTGTTAATAAATCTGATGCATCTTCATACTTGGAGAGATTTGATCCACCTAAAAAAGAAAAAATTCCTGGACTTTTCTTAAGTGCTTTGTTAGCCTATAATAATCATGATTTATAATGGTAGAAAGTATTATTTGTTAGTATTCAAAGTTAATGTAATTTCCGGAGTTGCATTAAAATCAACGTGATTCCATACTAATTATTGATAAGAACCCTTACTTACTTGTGCCACTAATTCATCTGGATTGGACATTATTGAATTTACCAAGTATTGATAATGATAATAATTAAACGTGTAATGGTACACCCACAAAGAAAAGTAATTAAGTTAGCCAGTTAGGGCAATCTTTAGTAAGTCAGTTTCTATCCACCTGTTTCCTGTTTCTTCTCTTCCTTAATGAGCGCCTCCCTGCTGCAAGTGCAACATGAATCCAGAGTTCAGAGTTCGTGGTCGTGACACTCTTTTCTGTTGTGTAGTGGACAGTGGAAAGTGGAAGCACTTGTTCTTGGTTCTGGATTCTGGATTCTGGATTCTGGATTCTGGATTCTGGATGACTAGTTTAAGATTTTATTTCCCGTTTCATCAAGTCATAAATTGATATTCACCTAGTGGATTGTCTTTTCAGTGCTAACATGATTATTATCAGTTAATATACCATGAATTGAAACTTTGATTGAAACATTTAATTGATTTGAATTCAATAATCTATTTTACTTATACCAGGAGTAATTTAGGTGAACCGACGGTATGTGATTAATCTTTGGGATTATATGATGTGTTACTTTTATATATTCATCATATATATCAATGGGATTTAAGTCATTGGAATTCAGAGACTGTTCCTGAAAAACAGCTTAAAAATTCTATCCAGTCTATATTGTAAATATCAGTCTGAGACTAATAAATGACTAATGAATTATTTTAACTACAACATGCATTTCTTAATTAATGTTTTAATGTTTCAATGTTTTAATTATCCATGTCTATCGGGTTATGCACTATATTCATTAAATGTGAAGCAGCAAAAAAATGCTTGCTAAACAAACATAATTATTAAATTATTTGATGGCCAGGTATGAAATTTCATAAACATTATAATCAGATAGCAAATTTTCTAATTTATTACAATAAAGAAATTAAGAAGTAAAAGAAAAATAATAATTAAATTAATATAATACAATTAATGATACTAAAATTTACTGATTCCCAATACCTTAGACACCTAGCATTTGGAAAACCAAATTGTACAAACTATATAAATTACATTATCAACTCATGTTTTTATTGATGGTCAGTTTGGATGACCAATAACTTAATGTATTGATTTTTCTTTATAATGTTATAGATTTTATAAATTGTTAATAAAAATTTTTTTTTTTTTTATTTATGAACTTATTAACATTTATAAAATCTATATACAATAATACTATGACTAGACTAATTTATGTTGAGATGTAATCTCTGTTGTAGTTATGTGTTAACCATCTATTAGTGGGTGTTCCCCAAAGTAAACTTAGTATGTATACTAATTATATTCACAAAGGTTATATAAAGAAAATACACAATAAGTATTATAGAGTAATTAAACATGCAGGGAAAAATCTCTGGTATTTATAGACCAGAGCGCACATTAAATTTCTTCTGAACATTCTTAGAAGTTCTTGATCAGCCATATTGAACTATTGAATTTATAAGAGATGAAATATATAAAAGTTTGCTAGTTAAAATAGTCTAGTCGTAGTATTTTTGTGTATAGATTTTATAAAATGTCAATAAATTCATAAAAAAAAAAAAAAAAATGAATCACATTAAAGATAGTTTCATTAATGTATCTATATGATTACGTACTTACATAATCATATATCTCAACAATTTAACTAGCAAATTTTTATATTTTTTTTTTTTTTTTTTTTTTTTATGAATTTATTGACATTTCATAAAATCTATACACAAAAATACTACTTCAATTTTGATTTTTCAAGCATATATTTGATTAAATCTAGTTAAAAATTAAAAAAATATCATTTGTTTCAATTTTTCTTGACAAAAAAGTCAATTATTTTTGTTTAAATTTAAACTTACGTAAGCAAAAAGCCACGTGTCAATAACATTCTACAATTTAATATTGTTGCTGTAATGGCTGTTGTCGGAAGGGTCAAGACTTTGTCATGGTGTTATGCCCAGCACTTACAGTTTGAGGTGTCCTGTTCGATCCCCGCGGTCGGCGTTCGGCAGCCATGGGAAGCCTGGTTTGTCGTCGCCAGCAATGAGCTGGTCATCGCTGAAGGGTAGAAATACAGCACAGCACCCAGCCCGTGGAGGA